>CAXAOA010000386.1:12500-37500 GCA_963970395.1 Ephialtes manifestator
TAGTAACGACGTGCGGGATTCCGCCGCCGCCACTCGCGTGAAAGGCTTGTAAAAAATATTTCGAAACGCGTTTTGTGTTAAAATAAAATTCACAATATGGACGTAAGATGGAAACATCCTTGGACATCACTTATATGTGGGCCCACACGATGTGGAAAAACGGTTTTTGTGAAAAAATTTCTTAAAAATTTAAATTCAATGTGCGACGTCGTGTTTGATAGAATCATATTTCACTACGGTGATACTTTGGATCCTAATATTCGTACGATCCACATTAACTCGGCATCACTGCAGTCGTCGTCGTCTTCACCTCTACCATTAGCCACGGCTCGGAATAATAGCGTGGGCTATAAAAAAGTACCGAAAATAGAATTTATCGAAGGAATGCCGCAACCGTCCGATTATTCAAACGACAATGCTCTAAAAAAACTTATTATTATCGATGGTTTAATGCGTGAATCGTCAAATGGCACTATTGTGGATCTTTGTACTAAAGGCAGTCACCATAAGAATATCAGCGTTATATTCATCACGCAAAATATTTTTCACCAGGGTCATGGTCAAAGAGACATCTCGTTAAACACAAACTATATAGTAATTTTAAAAAATCCTCGAGATCGAGCACAAATTCGTTATCTAGCGCGTCAAGTTTATCCGGAAAATCCGCATTTCTTAACCGAAGCGTACCACGATGCAACCGCGCAACCGCACGGATATCTTCTTTTAGATCTAAAGCAATCCACGCCCGATAATTGCCGATGTCGTACGACAATTTTTCCCGACGATAAACGTATGCAGGTTTACGTCCCGAAGAACTCGAGACACCGTATTTAAAAGGCGAGCACATGTGCACGCGGGCATCAGTCAACAGTACGCAAAAGATCATAGCACATCGTAAGAAGAGCATAGCCGTTGCGTGCACACAAGTATGACGAAAAAAATTTTTAAAAAAGATCGTGCGAGAAGAGTGCCTTTTGATAAACGATGTACCGCTATGCTGAATGCAATTTATCATTCTAATAAGGAGTAACGCAAAGCTCTACTACGAACCGCTGATGAAGCACTCATTAAATGTATCTGTGAGTGTGTTGTAAATATTTTACACGGTTCGCTCGATATTAAAAGTAGCGCTAAAAACAGACTGAAAAAATATAAAAAAGTGCTTCGACAAATCGCCGCTTGTGGCATGATAAACCGGAGTGATGTTGCTAGTGGTCGACGTAAACGCTTCAACTGGAAGGCTAAAAAATGTATAATAATTCAAAAAGGTGGTGGCGCGTTTTTACCACTATTATTAGCACCGATCATCTCGACGCTATTCAGTAGATTGTTTGCCAGCGGCGGGGAAGGAAGTTCCTGAGAAGCTATGGAGTACGCAAAGAAAATGGCTCTAGTGCCGATTACCGACGACGACGACAACAAACAGTGCTGCAGCAATACCGACGACCGAGAACCTATGACAGGTTTTGGCCATGCCGGTAAAATCGAGGATCTGCTAACTCCGAAGAAAACCGTACAGACACCTGGTGACGCACTTTCGCGACAAGACGCTGAACTTTTTAAGATTTTAAAATCGACAAAGTACGGCGACGATGACTCACGTAAATGGAAAGATTACATGCAGGTGTTACAGCGCTTTCTATTTCACAGTGGTGTAAAAACTGAAGCGCCACAACACGAAGAAACCCAAAAACCAACTCTAGCGGATGATATAATAATAAATAGCGTACCAAAAGCGTATAAGCGTAAAGCAACGTCGCTTGTGGAATATCTTCGTACCACCGTGACTCAGTCTAATAACGTGGGTTGGGATAGCAAAGGCGTTGTCACAATAAACGACAGATACATTCCAAATTCCAATATTGTGGACCTTGTGAATGATGCTGTAAGATCTAGAAAAGGTATAAAACCGCACGGACGCGTACAGTTCATCTCGAGTCTTCGAGCTGGTGGTGTACCGCGAGAATTTGTCGGGAACGAAACTTTATGGCACATAGCACAAACTACAGCAACTAAGCGCACGCGGAATAATCACAGAAATTCCGAGATCGGCGCTACGCGCAGCGAGGACAACAATACCGATAATGTCAATATTGAATATGTGCACGATAGTGACGATACTGTTATGAGAAATCAAGAGCCTTCTTCAAAACGACGACGAAAAAGCAGACTCTCTGGTTACGGATTTTCTCGCTGGATTAAACTTTAAAGCAAAATCCAACAAACATGTCATTCGAAAAAGTATATTATGATGCTTCAAATCCTTCGGGTTATACCGGAGCTAGACGACTGATTAAAGGTAAAAATAAAGCAGACGCTGTATATGAATGGCTTACGCAGCAAGGCGCTTATACTATGCACAGACCCGTGCAGCGTCTCTTTCCACGACTCTACTTCGATGTTAATAATATCGACGATGTTTGGGAAGCCGACCTCGTGGATCTACGTTCATTAAAGAGTTACAACGATAATGTGTCGTACCTGCTAATGGTCAGTGACGTACTCAGCAAGTACGCGTGGGTCGAACCCTTGCAGGACAAAACGGTTCGTGAAGTGACAAAAGCATTTAAACGGATTTTCGAACGAAGTGATGGTCGTCAACCTGTATATCTGCAGACAGATCGCGGCAAAGAATTCGTCGGTAGTGAACTCCAAAAATTTCTCAAAGAATATGACATTCGATTTGGGGTTGCTCGTAATCCTGACGTAAAAGCGTCTATTGTCGAGCGTTTTCACCGAACACTGAAGGAACGCATGTGGCGTTATTTCACGCATAAAAACACACATCGCTACATTTAGAATGTAGCGATGTGTGTTTTTATTAGAATGTACAATTAGAATGCAACCAGCAGCCGTAACATTGCACAATGCCGACGCAGCATCGCATAATATGATGCATGCGGCTGTGAAAAGACGCGAAAAGAGACGCTTCACGACGTATAAATACAAAGTCGATGATCATGTTCGTATTAGTAGAACAAAAGGTACGTTCGAGAAGGGTTACGAGAAAAATTGGAGTGAAGAAATTTTTCGTGTTAAAAGAGTTATTGAACGTCAAGGACTGCATGTTTACGAGCTGAACGATCTCGAAAGCGAAACTATCGAAGGCTTCTTTTATCCCGAAGAATTGACACGTGTACCTGTTGCGGGGCATGTACCATATGGCTTATACAAAAATCATGAGGAACTTGTGTTTCATAAAAATCATTTAAAAGGTCTACGTGAAGCTGGCATACAAATTGTAAAAGAAAAAAATGCAATCGGTTATGTGGCTATTGACATAATGAAGAAAAATACGTGCACCGATAATGTACTACAAATGAGTCGTAAAGTACAACGAATATTGGGGTTCGAAAAGCGTTTGCTACCGCAGGCCGACTTGGAAACTCCTCAAGGCATTAATCTACGCTTGGAGCGAGGCGTACCGCGTCGGGCTAGCGTACCCGCTTGTATAAACCGTGGGCTCCCCGATCAGCTTTTTGTATACACAGATATTTGTGTACCCTATACAGTGGGAGATACGCAAACAACGCTACTACGCATAGTTAATTTGGATACAGCAAAATACACATACGGAACAACTCAAGTGAAATATTTTTCACCACCGAATTATATACCTCTTATAAACAACTGTTTTCGCTCTATCGAGATAGATATACGAGATGATTTGGGCAAGCCTATCGCATTCGAGTACAGGATACTGACGATCACGCTTCGCTTTAAGAGAGTCTGACACATGAAAAGACATCGCGATGAATGTTCAAGATTCAGAAGACATGATGCATAAACATTCACAGGCTGAAGTCCGACGTAATTTTACATTGTAACATTTAACGAATATACTGAAATTAATCTAAACTTTACGGCTACATAAAACCATGTTTGACGCGAATATAAAAGCTGTTTCATAGCAAACAGCAGGCATTCACGTGTGGAACGTTAAACCCGACAGTTCCCTGGAAAGACCGATTGCCCAGATAGAGTGAAGCTATGGTGGCTCATTATACGGCTTACTACGAGAATCAAATCGGTGGCGGTGCTGACGGACGTATACACAATATATATGTTGGACCACCTCATCAGCGCGGACACGGAATCGGCAGCTTTCTCGGAGGACTCTTCAGAAGTGTACTACCACTGCTGAAGAAGAGTGCTAAAGCTGTAGGAAAAGAGGCTCTATGTACCGGCCTACACGTACAAAGAGTCGTTGCGCCGTCGCGTTGTTGAATCCAGTGACAATTTACAGCGAAAAGCCAATGAAAAAATTTCTCTTCTCATGAACGGATCGGGATATAATACAGTAGACACAAGGAGAATGATGCAGTCGTTAACGGGACGCGCGCGCACGCACACGAAAAAGAGGAAAAGCGGCGGCTCCATCTCGAAGAAATCACGAGTTATAAAGAAAAGGAAGAGAAGAAAAACCACTGTCAAGAGAAAAAAAGGGAAAAGCAGGAAGAGGGTCAGTAAAACAGTCAAACAAGTGACGAAAAGTAGGAAGAAGAGGAAAACGAACGATATTTTTGGTGTTTAACAATGTCTTTTTTGCACTCACACTCTTGCGAGTGTACGAAGTCGGAGCTCAACTTGTTTACTATACCACCAACACAAACAGCTATAGAAGGATCACAATGGGTTCACTACAAACCCGTTTCGTCCCGCTCGGACGATGGGCCAATCGAATTTGTCATACCGGGCCACGGGGAGGACAATCTGGATCTGGCGCATACGATGATTGCAGTAAATGTAAAAGTTAACGCTACTGGAAAATCGGAATTCAAAGTGGCACCTGTTAATAATTTTCTGCATAGTATTTTCAATCAAGTGGATATATATTTCAATCAGAAACTTGTCGCACCACCCAACAATGCGTACCCTTACAGAGCATACATTGAAACTCTGCTCAATTATGGACCCGCGGCGAAAAATTCTCATCTAACGTCATCTCTGTGGTACGCCGACAGCGCTAGCTCGTTTGAAGATCTACCCGGTACTTCAGGTAGTCGAAATTACGGCCTGGGTATACGCGAGAAGCATATAAAAAATGAGAAAAATATCAACATAATTGGACACTTGCACTGCGATGTTTTTAACCAGGATAAATTCCTGATAAATGGCGTAGAAGTACGTCTACGACTCGTACGGTCAAAAGACGATTTTTGTCTCATGGTGTCGTCTGTACCAGGAGTGACGCATAGTGTACAAATAAACGAGGCTACTCTACTAGTGCGACGAGCAAAAATTGCACCTGGTGTACTGATCGCTCATGCTAAAATGCTCGCTAAAGCTACGGCAAAGTATCCTATAACGAGAGTGGAGGTTAAAGCTTTTACCATGCATAGTGGTATTATCGGTGATACTCTGGACAATGTTATTCTTGGTCAATTGCCTAAACGGATTATCGTTGGTTTTGTGAAAAATCGAGCATTCAACGGTAGCAAATCGCTAAATCCGTTTAACTTTCACCTTAATTCAATAAATTTCCTCTCTCTCTACGTTAACGGTCAGCAGGTACCTAGTAAGCCTCTTCAACCGACGTTTTCAGGTAGCGAAACGTGGGTTCACAGCTACCAGACTCTATACAGCGGTACTGGCATACATTTTCAAAACGAGAGATTGGACATAGACCGAGATGACTACCTTAACGGTTACTGTCTGCACGACTTTGATTTAACACCTGATTTGTCTGCTGGATGCTTCAGTCATTGGAATCTCATAAGACACGGTAGTGTACGAATCGAAGTACGCTTTGAACAACCACTGACATCAACGTTGAATTGTCTTATGTACGCAGAGTATGACAATGTAATTGAAATAGACTGAACACGACGAGTTATTACCGATTTTAGTGCATGAGTCAGCTCAGCTATACAGCATCCACCCTAGCATCTGACACGGCGCCGTCGGTAGTGGTGGTGGTGGTAGCTGAACGGGTATTTAAACGACTCGCTGAGACACTCAGCATCAGTCTTCGAAAAAACTCTCATCATGGCAATCATAATAGATATTCAAGCTCTCTATGGTATGGATGGTGAATTTCTACCTAAGGAGGTAGCAGTTACTTCAATTCACGACGAACATTAAGGACACTGGCTTATCGAACAGCCCTACGACTTTGGGGAGTTACCTAAACACATTCGATCAAGCAATAGTAATCTCACGTGTTACCATCATGGATTGGAATGGGTCGACGGCGACACGCCACTGAAAAAAGTCTACGCTAAACTACGAGGCATGTGTCGATATGCTTTACGTATTTACACTCGTGGTGCACAAAAAGCTGAACTGTTACGTGATGTGTTGGGACGCGAAATTATTAATCTCGAGGAGTTTGGTGGGCCTTCATTCAAAAACATGCCCGTCAATAAAACATATTGCATTCATCATGGTGTTTTGAAAGAAAATGCTGCAACGTGTGCTCTAAACAACGTAGCAAAAATACGCTCCTGGCTAAACTTTACAGAACTCGATGCCATCAGCCCGATTTACTCAGAGCCTATCGCTACATCCACGCCAACAAACATTGAGAAAAAAACAATGTCGGATACGAGCAATGAGATAGTGATGGAGAATAAAAATATACTCTGTCGTAGAGAATATATATTCAAGGATGTCATACTCTCGAGCGACAGTCATGAGGCAAACACGTACGCAGGAACAGAGCCAGTTAACGACGAGGTAGTAGCTCTTTTCCGAACAAAAGATACGCGATTCTCACCACCACCAAGGCCCAACACACCGAACCGACTGACACCTCCGCCGCGCGCTTATAATCTCCAGCACCGTCGACGCCAATCGCAAGCTAAGCAGCAACAGCAGCAAAAGAAGAATAATGAACAGTCTACAAATATCCGATCTGCTCAGACGAAAGGAGTCTTCCCGGCAGATCGCATCCCGAGTCGCTGGTCTAGACCTACAGCATTGGTGTTAAACACAGGGTGTGGAGCACAGTCAGCCTGGTAGGCATTGGGTTGCAGTGTACGTTGACGAAAATGGACACGGCATCTTTTTCGATAGTTATGGATTACCCCCACTCGTCAACCAGCACCATAACCGTCTACGCAGAAACACAAGAACCTACGAATGGAATACAACCCCGCTGCAAGCCATCAAGTCACGAGTGTGTGGTGAATACTGCCTTACGTTTCTTGATTATATGTGTCGGGGTTATACTCTGGAAGCTTTTTGCAACAATTTTTCTGCAAACAAGTTGAAGAATGATCGCATCGTCGCACGTTACTACAAGCGACTGAAATATTCTTCTCGAGCGAGGACAAATAAACAGAAGAAATTTGTAAAAAATACAAAACGTAATATAAGCGGCGGCGGTATATGTAACAGAAGAAGAAAAAAAATCTCATGTATACAAACTTGTACTGCAAGATTTGGCTGCTACTTGTAAATAATAATGAATAAAGCTGAAAAACGTATTTCCTGTGTAATTGTTATCATTCGAAACCTCTCCCCTCTTATTTCCCAAGACGTATGAATCATCTACATATAACCAGACGATCACCGTTGAGATAGGTCAGTCGTGAAGAAACACTCCTGGCGCCATCATCTCAGAGTCTCTATCTCTCTCTCTCCAACACCTATGACAATGGAGACCATCGACGGCATACTGATAATCGATTGCTCCAAGGATCCTTGGAAACTCACCAAATCCGAGCTGGAGTATATCCCAAAACCGCTGCTATTAAAACACTGGGGGCGACATATATCTGTTTTGTGGGAAAAACTACCTGAACATCTCAAAGCCGATCGCGAAGTCTCTTCATACCTGCCATGTTATTTACACTACAAGACAGCAACTTTGAGGGACTACATCAATGGCCCGCCACCACCACAACGCAGAAAATGCAATGAATGCCAAGCAACGAACTCAGGAGGTGTCTTCAAAAAAATATTGTAAACATATAAACAATAATTAAATAAACAAATTTATAAATATGTAAGTGTTAATTTATTCGAAGAATCCATTTCTCATAGACATTAGTATAAGCATGAAAAAAGCGCGAGCAGAATGAGTATACGGACGCGCCGATCATCTCGCGCTGGTGGGTGAAGGTGGGAGCGCTATGGGAGGGGCGACGCGGCGGGTGGGAGTTCTCGCGGTCTTGGGTCGCGTGCGCTATTTGATATCACTCTCACGTGCGTCGCCACTGTAGACGGTCAGTCGGATACCACGGAGCACACGGGTCCTCGCGATCCTTGACCACCAGCCGTGACTTACAACAACGGCCACCGGCGGCGCCACCGTCGACTCTCAGTCGGACCCACGGCGGAGCGATGAGAGCACGAAGCCTCTCAGTCAGACACACGGCGGAGCGCCGAGGGCACGTCGTCTCTCGCGATCCCGGGCCACCGCTCGGGAGTTACGGCGACGCTCACCGGCGGCGCCACTGTCAATTTTTCGGACCCCAGCAGAATGCACGAAGCACGTGGTGCTTTCGCGATCTTGGTCCACAGCGTGGGCGGAAACAAGAGGGAGGAGAGGAGGGGTAAGTTAACACGACACACATACAGGGAGGGGGGTGGTGGACAAGTATAGAGACGAATCACAGTCGTTCTCTCGTTAAGGGGTGGGAAGAGGGAGGGTCAATTAGAGGTCTTGTATGGGAGGGAGGGCACTCAAGGAAGGGAAAGGGCGGGAAGAGGGAGGGACAATTAGAGGGCTTGTATGGGAGGGTGGGCACTTAAGGGAAGATCCAGGTGGGAAGAGGGAGGGACAATTAGAGGGCTTGTCTGGGAGGGAGGGCACTCAAAGGAGGGGAGGAAGACACTCTAGGGAGGGGAGGGGGGTACCCACACTACGCCCCCTTTATGGCGCCACTAGGCCACGCCCCTTCTGTCTCGCGATCGTGGGCCTCTTCTACTTTTCAGGTTGGAGCCAAATGATTTTTTGTAAACGGACCAGCTGAGTGGGTCAACTGGTTGCTTCAAAACCAAGTTCATGATATTTCACACTCTGGGTGTGATCTAGAGGACACTGCTTCAGGGATTGGCCTTCGTTAAGTCTCATTCTCCGCAGTTACACTGCACACCAATTAAGCAGAGCAATTTTTAAAAAAATGTTTAAATTTTTTTAAAGATCTGTGTCAGTATTATTCTGACATTTTATGTTCTTGTCTATAGACTCTGTTATAAGGATCTTTTAATAAAACTGCTGCTTTTAATTGGTGTGCAGTGCAACTGCAAATAGAATGAGATCTAGCGAAGGCCAATCCTCGAAGCATTGTTCTCTGGATCATGCGCACTGTGTAAAACTCATTAATCTAGTTTCAAAGTAACTGGTTGACCAAATTGGCTGGTCAATTTTCAACAAAATCCTTCGGTGTCATCATGAAGAGAGGACATTATTTAGAATTTTTTCTTCGCTGAGAGAAAACAGTGTCCTTATGAGCAAATAAAACTCTTTTTACTGCCTCGTCCCCCGTAAGGACCATTGAAAAAAAATGCTCAGCTTGAGTAGTGTGTAGTGTAACTGCGAAGAGTATGTGACCTAGTGAATACCAATCCTTGGAGCAGTCTTCTCTGGATCACGGACAGAGTGTAAAAACTCATGAATTTGGTTTCTACGCAGCCAGTTGACCCAATTGGTTGGTCCACTTATAAAGAATCCTTCAGGTTTATCCTGAAAAGAAGTCATTATTTTTTATCTTTTCTTCGCTGAAGGGGAGAGTGATCCTTATAATAAAAAAAATACTTTTTTGGCTGTAGCATGGAATAAACAAGCACTCGAAAGGGCTTTCAGAGCAAGCCGGACAATGAATTTGTAAATGTCAGCCTAATCGGTTGGTCTATTTACAAAAAAATCCTTCGGGTTTATTCTGAAGGGAGGGTATTATTTTTTATTATTCTCTCGGTGAGAGCGAGAGTGGTCTTCATGTGAAAAAAAAACTTTTTTGACTGAATGTTCCACTTATGTATAATTGAAAATTTAAAAGTAAATAGTGTCTTCGTATTTTGTACTTACTTATTGATATTTATTGTCGTTATCTCACGATTTATTGCAAGATTATCCATGTAGCACAAAGTCAAAATTATGTGTGCGCACATCGAAACAGATTTGTCCGATCGCATATACGTGTGCATATGTGTGAATAAAAACGCACACATAACACAACTGGTGGCGCCGGGCGCCCGTAGCGGCAGCCCGAAGAAGTTGCGGCGATCGTCTGCTAACCGGCTCGCAATTATAGTAGAACAAGAACAGTCTGCTGAAAACTTGTATTTTTGTTCTGAATTAGTATATGTATTCTCAATTAGAAACTAATTGCATTATTTTGCAATTATTATAATATTTGTAATGTTTGGTATCGTCGTCTCGAGCTGAATATATATAGATATAGTAGCGTATGCTCATTCATAATAATTTTGGCTGTGTGCTACATGGATAACCTTGCAATAAATCGTGAGATAACGACAATAAATATCAATAAGTAAGTACAAAATACAAAGACACTATTTACTTTTAAATTTTCAATTATACATAAGTGGAACATTCAGTCAAAAAAGTATTTGTTTACATGAAGACCACTCTCGCTCTCACCGAGGGAAAAATAAAAAATAATACCCTCCCTTCAGAATAAACCCGAAGAATTTTTTTTTTAAATAGACCAACCGATTAGGTTATCATTTACAAATTCATTGTCCGGCTTGCTCTGAAAGCCCTTCCGAGTGCTTGTTTATTCCATGCTGCAGCCAAAAAAGTATTTTTTTATTATAACGGTCACTCTCCCCTTCAGCGAAGAAAAGATAAAAAATAATTACTTCTTTTCGGGATAAACCTGAAGGATTTTTTATAAGTGGACCAACCAATTGGGTCAACTGGCTGCGTAGAAACTAAATTCATGAGTTTTTACACTCTGTCCATGATCCAGAGAAGACTGCTCCAAGGATTGGTATTCGCTAGGTCACATACTCTTCGCAGTTACACTCCACACCACTCAAGCGGAGCACTATTTTTCAATGGTCCTTACGGGGGATGAGTCAGTAAAAAAAGTTTTATTTGCTCATAAGGACACTGTTTTCCCTCAGCGAAGAAAAAATTCTAAATAATGTCCTCCCTTCATGATGACACCGAAGGATTCTGTTGAAAATTGACCAGCCAATTTGGTCAACCAGTTACTTTGAAACTAGATTAATGAGTTTCACACATTGCGCATGATCCAGAGAACACTGCTTCGAGGATTGGCCTTTCCTAGATCTCATTCCATTAGCAGTTGCACTGCACACAAATTCAAAGCAGCAGTTTTTTTTAAAAGATCCTTATAACAGAGTCTATAGACAAGAACAGAAAATGTCAGAATAATACTGACATAGATCTTTAAAAAAATTAAACATTTTTTAAAAAATTGCTCTGTTCAATTGGTGTGCAGTGTAACCGCGAGAAGAATGAGACTTAACGAAGGCCAATCCCTGAAGCAGTGTCCTCTAGATCACACCCAGACTGTGAAATATCATGAACTTGGTTTTGAAGCAACCAGTTGACCCAATCAGCTGGTCCGTTTACAAAAAATCATTTGGCTCCAACCTGAAAGGAGAGAATTATTTTAAAAAATTTCTTCTATGAAGAGGAGAATTGTCCTTATCCTTATAATAAAAAAAGACTTTCTTAACTGCAGTGTTTAATTTAAAAACTACTCGCAGTGGCTTTCTGACCAAGCCAGTCAATCAATTATAGTTATTGATGCAGGGAATATGCAATGTATCGAAAACCAAAATCCATTGACGGCTTGATCTGAAAGCCACTTCTAGTGCTTTTTCATTTGACGATGCTTGTGATTTTAGAAAACAAATGGAAAAACGACCCCAGTGACTTTCAGATCATGCTTCAGTCGCAGGCACGCCAAGTTTTTTGTAGAAAAACATCTTCATCTGTTGAATATCTACCAAGGGGTTTGACTTGGCTAATAGGATTCGGTTTAATATTTTTGAAACAAATTTTTTTTTTTGCAAAAGATTTTTCAGAGAAGAACTTTTTGTTTTCAAGTGATTTTTTATGGGAAGATTACAGTTTTAATACTTGGCGTACCATTTTTGTTTTGAAAAAACATTTTTGGGTGGATTGTATGTGTTAATACTGAAAGAATTATTATAGTCTATCGGAAAACCCTGATATAAATGAAACAGTTTTCTATCATTTACGTATAATAATTTCATGCTGCTTGACTCGTTTTTCTTCTCTTCGGTTCACAGCTATAGAAAGTCTATCATAATGAATCTTGAATATGATAAATATTTGAATCCAAAGATTTGTGAATGAAACCTTTTTTTATTGAAATATGTAATATTATTAATATTTTTTCTACGATCATATATTTTTATTATATAATTTAATAGAAAAATTATATTATTTATAATAATATTATGGGATATGGAAGCAATCATAGTACGTCGTAAATTTGTGAACCAAAGTCTGTATTTTGAACGATAAGATTTTTTATAATAGTTTTCTATAATTTATTTTTACCAGGGCAGTCACCTAAAAAAGGTCATAAGAAAAAAAATTGTGTAAATTCTTTTAAAAAATGTTAAAAATCCTTATTAAATACATAATGAGCATTATAATTCTGCAATTTAATAAAGACATACAGTGCACCAAAATGGTGTAAGGTAAAAAGTAAAATTTTTCACTTGTAGGTTTCAGACCAAACCAGTGAACGAATTCTAGTGTTCAATGTCTTATTTTATCTGTCGAAGAGTGCATTCTGGATTGAATATAGGAATTTTTATTTCAGTTCTTTATGACAAAGCTATGATTTTAATTGTATAAATAAATCTCTCTATTAAAAACTCACTAAAAAATTGGTTACAGTAAATCTAATTTTCACTGCATCAAAAATCGCTATATTAAATACAGAATGCACTCTTCGACAGATAACATAAGACATCGAACATTTAAATTGGTTCACCGGTTTGGTCTGAAAGCTACGCCAAGTGAAAAATTTACTTTTGATCTCACACCATTCTTGTGCACTGAATGTCTTTAGAAAATTGCAAAATTGCATCAGAAATTGTAGTAGTAGTAATTTATTGCGTAAAGAGTTTACAAGAAAATTGTTTACACTCTTATGGCATGAAGGTGTTTTCGATGTCTGAATTATACTTAGTTACAAATTTTCTTATCTCTTATACATATACTTATTTTAATTTCTAACAAACGGCCGTACAGACTCTTTCATTCTCGAATATCTCGAATTGCCCCACTCTCGTAGCTTCCTCCCAGAAAGGTTTAAAATTTTCCATCCATGTTGGCGTATGCTTCGGGTTGCTCAACAACCAGGTTTCCGTCGCTCCGATAAAAATTGTCGAGTCATTTGTTGTAAAATCTTTCAAATTTCGGAATCCGTAACAATTCCAAAATGTGGCTATTGCCCCCTCTTGATGTTGTTTTCTTAGTTTTTTTACTTGTTCGCGCCGGATCCCCCCGGTACTCCGGTTCCCTCCTGCGCTGTTTGGCTCTGTTTCCTTGTTGAGACGACAAACGTATTTTCCTTGTCGCTCCAGTAACGCCATACATTATCAATTTGCACCTTTTTGTATCCGGATTTCGCTTGCTTTCCTTTCGCTTTCTCCGCTCTCACCAATTCTCGTGCCTTGTGTGTAATGATCCTTTCCTTTTCAGTCAGGTCATTGTCGATGTATATTGTTGAGTCTTTTAATTTGCCAGTTTTATTTCCCATGATCTGTTGCTTAGTCTGGAAGTTACAGACTTTCCCCAGAATCCAGCTCTGCTTGCCTATGAGATTCGCCTCTATTACCGCATTCTGCAGGCCAAATTTGGCTTCTACCAAATTGTTCGCTTCTTCCAAACATTTGCTTGCTTCGGTTTTTAGGCCCTTTATGATGATATTGTTTTTCTTGTTGTATTTTTCTTGTGTTTCCAGTGCATCTGTTAGTTTATTTACTTGTTCTTTTAGTCCGATTTCTGAATTCCCATCACGCGTTTGGCGCTGCGCATCTTCGATTTTTTCCATTCTTGCTATTAGCGGCTGCATCCCTTCCTGCTGTGTTCCCGTCCCGTCGCGACTTTCCAGAGCTTCTAATCTCCTTTTTAGATCCTCATGGCTCGCTGCTGTGTTGGCCGATAGGTCTTGCAGTTTGCTTTCGACGTTGCTGATTCTCGTGCTGAATTTCTCCAACGACGAAGCAAGCATGTTGCTGAGTTGTTGAATTTGTGTTTTGTTATCCTCTTTCATACCATTTATTTTATCCGCCAACCAATCGATCTTTGCGAACATCGCGCTTTGAAAGCCCGCATTGTCACTGCTGTTTTGTGTTTTTATTACTTCTTTCTTCCGATCAGTTTCCTCTTCCATCTCCGCAATTTCCGACTCACTCGGTTTGCCCATTTTTCCAGTCGGCGATCTGTTTATGATGCTGCATTTCTTGAACGGGTTTGGTTCTTGGCTAGTCGGTATACAGTCTTCTTCCTTGTCCGCTGCTTCCCTCTTCCTCTTATTGACGCTTGGGCTGAAATGCGCTGCGATCGATCCAGTGGAGTGTGCCCGTTCTCTGAGCAGTAGATCTTTATTTGTCGGTCTCCCTGGTTTCGGTTTGCTCACTGCCGGTGCTGCAGTCCTCTTCCCCTCAGATGTTTCTGTTTTACCAACCGTTGGTAACTGCTGGCTTCGTTCGTGTCTTCCCTCGTCGTCGCTGCCGTTCGAATGCTTGCCTTCCTCCGTCTTCCCTGGCATGACCGGACTAACCTCACTTTTCCGTTGGTGTTTTTTCCTTACTCCTTCTGGTCGTTTCTCTGTTGTTCGGTGCTCGCTTTATAGCTTCGAATGTTTCCGTATTTTTCCTCTCTTCACTGGCTTCTGACAATCCGTTTCTCCGTAGAGATTATTTGTAACTTTTTCTAGTCCAAAATTGAACAGACGTTTGACGTGTTTACTCAAACGCTGCCACAGCGCCCCTCGCATCAGAAATTGTTGGATATTGGTTTTCGCCACAGAAAATTTTTCGCTTACACTGGGGTTTGAACCTACGACCTGCCTACCTAAGTACATAACAACACACACACGCTACCGACTACGCTATTAACGACTTAGTAATTTTGGATGTCTAAATGGCATAAGTGTTGTACAACTATTATTCTCTCAAGCATACTTATAATTGACATAACAAAATATTCAATTGATTGCAATCAGAGCGCGAAGTGGGTTGGAAATATTTTCAAGTGAACATAATTTTTGGATGAACGGAATCTTTTTCTCACGAAGCAGCAAACATAAATCAAACATAAATTTGCCGCAATAGAAGCGCGAAATGCTCCAGTATTTTAAAGAAATCGTTTTTGAAAATCTCGAGTAACTTATCAGAAGTCGATGCTAAATGATAAATGTTAGCGGGTTTTTTCGTTATTGGAAAATGTGTATTAAATTTCAAATCAGTCACTAAAATTCCAAAAATATATGTTGATTTTCATGTACTATTTTAGTAATGATTGATTTAGTAACCTTGTGTTGTAATTTTACATGACCGGATTGGTAAAATTCATAGACACATTCTAAATTTACTATGCAACTATATTAATGTTTATTTCCTACAGCGAGTTTTGTAATTTCTCACACTTGTGTGTCGCAAGAACACAAACATTTTGCAAAAAGTAATACACCCATGTGGATAAAATTGCAAATACTTTGCTTGGTATCTTTCAATATCAGTAACTGAAATTTGAGTAACTTTGATCTTACATTCAATGCGACAATGTATACTAAATTTCAAATCGGGTACGAAAATTCCAAAAATGCATATTGATTTTCCTGTACTAATTTAGTAATTAATGATTTGATAATCATGTGTTGTAATTTCCAATCATTGGATTATCAAAATTCATTTGTCTGTATTAAATGTACTATGCAAACATATTAATTTCGATTTCCTATACCGAGTTTTACAAAATTCATACGCGTTTGTATCGGAAAAATGCTAATATTTTTTACAGTGCATGGAATACTCTGTAATTTTCTCAGCCCAAAAGAAATATCCGTTTTTGAATTTACAAAAATAACCCCCGTTTTTCGGTAAAAAATCGGTGTTATCAGAACGTGACAATTATTTTGAATGTTCTATTCAAAAGTTAACACAAAACTACAAATTTTATGTGATAACATTTTTTTCACTAACTTCAAGCTTCCGAGATATCTTCACTTAAAAAAAATGGGGTTTAAAAAAAATTATTGTATTAAAAAATCTGGAAAAATTCACATAGAGTGCCTTTTAGAGGTACTTTGATATGACCAATTATGCGGCAGATCTGAGATGTCCGAAAAAGTGGCTGAACCGAAAAAAAATACTTCATATAATAATGTTCTACCGACGGTATAGTTATAGTGAATTATTTTCAGTTTTTACAGGTTTGAATGTCATTCCATATTATAAACATGTTATTTTTTCATTTTTTTAATTTTTATTTTGCTCGAAAGGCGACGAGTGATCAAGTCGTCGTGGAAAGGGAATTTTAATATAAAGGTATCTTTACCGATTAAGGAATTAGAATCCACGCGATTGCCAATTAAAAAGATATTTATTGAATTAAAATATTTGTTATCACAAATTATTGCTTGAAATTACAAAGGTTCTTATAATTGTTCGAGTCTCTAACTCGAGCTCAACCGTTCGCTTCGAATATTCCGTTAAGACTGACGTGAATTACCGTGATTTCCAGCCATTCACCCAAAATCGGTGCGTATGCATTTATTGCTCGCGATCCTTCGATACTGACTCAGACCTGAGTCAGCAGGCGAGTTCGTTCAGAATCGTTCGACTGCTTGATTTTAATATACGAAAATAATTATCATTGGAATTATTTTCGAATATTTAAAAAAATAGAATTTCAGTGAAAATTTAGGGCGCAACATCATTAAGCGTCCTACTGGGTTAAAAGTGGTCTTATATTACAGACAATTGTCCGGAGATGTTATGACCCCAAAGTTTCATTCGTGTAGCTCTTATAGCTTCGGAGATACCAGCCTCTGAATTTGGGGGTGCATCAAACTGAAAAAAATAGAATCAAATCTCGGCCTATTCTGGCTCTGATATCGAAAATCGTTATATTTGATACGAGATGTTTGAGAATTTTTGCAGTTGCTTAAATTTGGGCTACAAATATTTTCAATTTGAAAAAATGTAGCTAATTCAAATTTGAAATAAATTTCACACTCTTTTTAGCGGGTGTCCGGGCCGGATCGATCGAGTCCCGCCGAGATTCTAGAGATGGAGTCCCGGAAGGAGTCCGGGAGGGCTTTCGGGATCCCGGATGGAGTCCCGGCGGGAGTCCGGGCCGGATCGATCGAGTCCCGCCGAGATTCTAGACATGGAGTCCAGGCGGGAGTCCGGGAGGGCCTTTCGGATCCCGGATGGAGTCCCAGCGGGAATCCGGGCGGGAGTCCGGGCCGGATCGATCGAGTCCCGCCGAGATTCTAGAGATGGAGTCCCGGAAGGAGTCCGGGGGGGCTTTTGGGATCCCGGATGGAGTCCCGGCGGAAGTCCGGGCGGGAGTCCGGCCGGAACTGCTGGGACTTCCGCCCGGACTCCATCCGGGACTCCATCCGGGACTGATTCTTTTTGCGCGGGATGCATGTACACATTTACAATGAGCATCTCTCTGTTTTTAATAAGGCACTTAGCAGCAATCCATGTCTCGCTCTTTTGTAAGATCTTAAATTCTGTGACTAGAGATCGATTAATAAGCAGTCCAAGACCCCCACTAGCCCGACCCGCTGCATGGTCCTTAACGGCTGGATTACTTATAAATTCAAAATTTTCGAAGATGCCTGTCATAATAAGCTCTTTATCTTGTCGCCAAGTTTCACTTATTCCAATAACCGCACAGTTTTTTATTCCGGTTTCAAATTCGGAGTTGGTAATGTCTAACAGGTTATATAAACCGAAAACGTTCCAGAACAGCAAGCTTATATGCTTTCCATACCTATATGAGCTATTACTAGAATTACCCTGTACAGATTTAGTAGTATGTAGTTTATGCTTATGTAGTTCTTGATGGTTTTCGTTACTTCTGGAATTGATGGCCTGTTCCATTCTCTTATACCCGGAAGAGATCATCATTGTCCTGGGAACTCTGGACGCATCCTGCGTATGAGAGAACAGAGAGCTCTCTGTCCTTGGTGTTCCTGGTGTGCCTGCCATTCCTGCTGTCCTGCTGATTGTAGTTGGCGCTGTTGTTTTGTTGTTGATCGTCCAAACCTCTTCTCTGCGAGTAGTCAGAATTTCTTTTCTGGGTATTCTGGCGAAATGTCTCCACAAGACCATCTCCTTCTCTCCATGTGTAAATGCGCTCATTCACTTCGAGTTTTCTAAATCCCATTTTCACAGTATTTCCCTTTTCTTTTTCTTCTTCGGCAATTTTCCATATCTTCCTCTGTGTTTCTCGTTCACGCACACTTTTATCATGTCCAACGAATATTTTTGTGCCATAGAGCTTCTTTTTTTGTTCCATTACCTGCCTTTTTATCTTAGAGCTTGGTAATTTCACTAACACCATTTTGGTTCTCTTGCCCATGAGTACTGCCTTTTCAACCTCTGCTTCGACGCCCAGCTCCTCAGTAAGGAATTTCTCAACATTCTCCTGTGCTGTTTGCTGCTCAAGATCTATAATGATTCTGAGGGTATTTATTTTCTTTTACTTTTATTTAATTAGGTGAAATATGATTCGTTAATTTAATAAAGAAATATAATTCAAATTCAAAAATATAGCGAACTATAATGAATATTAATAATTTCAACAAAAATATAAATATCAGTGGAATACGAATTATTAGAATTTCAGGCATTGATAATTCACAATACTATATATATATATATATATATATATATATATATATATATATATATATATATATATATATATATATATATATATAGTATTGTGAATTATCAATGCCTGAAATTCTAATAATTCGTATTCCACTGATATTTATATTTTTGTTGAAATTATTAATATTCATTATAGTATATATATATATATATATATATATATATATATATATATATATATATATATATATATATATATATATATATATATATATATATATATCAGAACACCGGTTATATTGACAGTTGTAATTCCAAAAATATATTTTTAATAATCAATTAACACATTTTTCTACATTAATTCCATATAAATTTCCACACAATCAAATATTTAATTACCCACTTATATATATTCTCATTCGTTCACATAAATTTAACTCTTTCTTCTCTCTATCATTAACCACAATTCGTCAATAAGATATTTATACACATATAATTTAAAAAAAAAGTACTCAGCTTTAGTAATTTTCCAAAAATCGTTTGGCCAAGGATTAAGGAGCCAAGAGTCCTGATAAATGATAGGCGAGGTTCGCCTCGTCCGGTGGTCCGTGAGAGAAGAGGTAGAATCGTGTTTCGCGAGGATCCATATTAGTATTTTCGGCGAATTCCGTGTAATTTCGGGGGCCATCGGAACGTGAGCGATCGAGAGTGCGGACCAAATCGATAACCGCGCTATCGATCCTCATGTCTCTCTACGCGCGAATTTATATTGCGTTTAAAATAGCCATCTCTTACAGATCTAAGCCTCGAATGATTATATTGTTTCTTCTTTCTTGTCTATCCCTGTAGTCTTCACGCTTTTCCAATAGATCGATCCGATTTTTGAGGGTTTGTCTTTCAACTTCCCAGAGTGTACTCTCTTCCCTCATTTTTTCTCTTACTGAATTTATTTGCTCAAGTGCTTCTTTCACTGCGACACTTTCTTTGCGTAAATCAAGGACCATAGCAGTAAGTTTTTCTAATTTGTTAAGTATTTCACTCATGCCCGGCATTTCCTGACTACTGTCTGTGCGTGTATTAGAGAGGTTAGGAGAGGTTCCCTGTCCGTTTGCATCAACTTTTGGTGACACTACGGGTTTTTCGGAACGTGTTGTTGCCCTAAAAGCATCTGCAATTTTTGGCGTTTGTTTTTCACCAACACCTTTCTTTCCTCCTCTACCTGCCATCTCAAATCTTTGTCTGACCGTGGAAATGCAGCGATACTTAACCTCACTTTGTTCACTTTGTTATTCCAGCTAATTCAGCGTTTTCTAGGGCTATACTGTTTATTTTTTGTTATCCACCACTGTTCTCACCAATTTCTTCTATATTTTGCGTATTTTACACGATGCAATATCAAATGAGAGGCGACTATTTACTCAAATAACAAATCAGTACACATTAGCGTACATGCCGCGTCGAGCCGTCCACCGGAAGTCCATATTGGACATATATGTTTCATATATTTTTCATTTACGGCATCTATCCAGAATACATGCAACTTATAAATTTTATAGTTTTCCCATCTATTTTCGGCGTATATTTCACCTCTATTTATTTCCATACGGGGAATTCCGTATAGGAGGTGGATATTGAGCTCAGTATGCATACTTTGGTAGTAAAGATTTATTTTATAATTGTTTTCATTGTTAACATTTTTTTTGTGAATTTCTGCTTCTCGCTGTTTATTATCGCACGTTTTTTTAGTCTTCATGGCTTAAACTCGAAGGGCTGACGTATCAATCGACTGTGCCAAAGGAATTCACTGGCAAATAATATTCAGAGGTATCGCAATCGCGATGTTTCTTTTTCAATAAATTAGGAATTGAAAAAATTATAAAAAAATTAAGTTGCGTATTCCGTATAGAAGGTGGATATTAAGGTCAGAATACATACCTTTGCAGTATAAAAATAAATTAAATAAATTATAATTTTTTTTACACACATATATATTATATATATATATTATATATAACGGGTAGAAATTCTATATGTCTATTTTCTTATGCAGATTATATACATAATTTTTATAACCGACAGTAGTGGGCGCGCGGTCGGTGTGTGGTTTCGGCGGTCCCCAGAGTTAAGCAGCATTATTTGCGGCCATAACTTGGATGGGTGACCGCTTAGCTGTGCACTGGTTTGCGCGCCAACTGCTGAACGGGAGGCAGTTTTTCTGAGTTTTTAATGTATTCTTATACAATAGAAACTCAGTAAAAATAAAGCCGTCTGTATCGGCCAGGTTTTCCGCAGTTTCCCTGTGCCTTCGTGCAAATGCAATACAGTAGTGCATTAGGATGAGTGACTGCGGACAACACTCTAGGGGGGTCTCTATGAAGTGAACGGGGAAAGGGGTGTCTATGATGGAACGGGGAAAAGGGGAGAGGGGCAACGTAAAAGCCTGAAGAAGGCATACGGAAAGAAACAAATTTAAAAAAAAATACATAATTTTTATAGAATCTTGATATCATTTTTCCACACTGAGAGAAATTAAGATGGTACTGGTAACTAATCAGTGATAATTATATTTTATTAGTCCAGGTGACTATTTTTGTAGTTACATTAACCACGTTACTATTAATGTACCTACGAAAATAGTCACCTGGACTAATAAAATATAATTATCACTGAATAGTTATCAGGGCCATCTCAATTTCTCTCAGTGTACCTGGGTCGAATCCACTCAAGATTTCCGAAAGCGACTAAACGAGGTTCTACTATAATGCCAAATAATGATATGCACGAGGCGTGCGTCCGGACGAGACACCTCTGCACCGGTCCACCTTCCTCTGTCCCCCCGACGCCACTACCGGTCGCATCAAATTTTTATTGAGTACTGCCATCGTCGATACTTCGTATAATTCTTTCCTTGTTGTTACGGTTACGTAAAAAGTATAATGCGGCGATGAACTTGCGGTTTCATTGTGGAATCTGAGGTCGCATTCATACTACTCGTATGGCATCGGAGGGAAAGTCGTTCTGTTAAATCAACGGGTAACAGATCGTGCTAAACAACCGGATTAGTTAAGTAAATGGTCGAAGAGTAAGGGGAGTTCAAACAAGTTCTTTTCTCTGTGGAATCGCGATCTTCAGGTTTCTTCCGAAATATCACGATTTCCCGTTGTGCAAGTTGACGCTCTAAGAACTCTTGCTCCCTTGACAAGTCCAACTTGACGGAGTTTTTGTAGCTCTCCTTGGTCAGTGCAGCGTAGAGATATTTACTGCTATCTCTATAGCATAGTATAGTAGTGCTGTGACCAGCAGTTCTTATAGTCGGCGAAGATCGTTGAAGCTGAGAAACTGCTGACGCTAACATGGTGAGTCTCGTTCTGCAATTTGTTTGCACTGACTCGTTTTCTTCGAGTTATAGTAATCCATAACCGGATTTATACCGGTATCCGTGAATATCGAACAATAAGCCGACTGTATCAAATGTTCTGCTATACCAAACCTACGTGATATTATCGCGATAAAAATGTAGCTGTTTTTGTTAATTAATCGTTAATTACCTTTTATCCTTTTTTTCTAAATAACCTGTATGACAGCTACAAAAATCTCAGGCAAATTTACCATCACAGATATTTTTTATTTTCTCTAACATGTATTTCCAGTGTTGTTAAATTAAGTGAAGTGAAAATGCAGTGTGAATAGTCAATGCAGACAGTTTTATTTTCGACGTGAAACGTGAAGTTATGTTTTTTTTTGTGTTCTCAAAGTGTGACATACATCGTGACAGCCTAGACAGTATACGAAATAAACGTAATATTTCTTCAGTTCATAAATTCTTTTCGGAATAATATTTTTATTGTTTGCCTAGCTTATTATAATATCTACGGTTTTAAATGACAGTGTGAGTGCAAACCGTGAGTGTATCAAGGAGATATTTTTTTTATACAATTAGAATATGGAAATGATAATTAAACTGCAATCAACTCGCTTGTCATGATATTACGCATCATATATTGTTTTGCTGATCGAACGTTCAAGACAGCCATGGTTCGTGAGGTGGAACAGTCTTGGATAATTCGCTTCACAATGACAACGAAAGGTTTCAATAAGTGACCGGTACATAAACCGGTTACGCAAATGCGTGTGTGAATATCGGATATACCTGCTTTTGTCGTGGTGTATGTTATTGGAATAACATCAACAAATTCCCATCAGCGTAATTTCTTGTACAGTCTTTTGCTTTATAAATTTATGAACAGTAGCACTCCGCGTTAGTAAAATTACTTGAGAGTTGTACCCTCTCAGCACGAAGAATAGAATCCACAGTTCCGATCCTTTCCTCACAAACCCAGTATTTGGACAAACATTTTTCTACAGATACCAAAAGCACACATTTTTTTATTTAACTAGCAGTGATTCGCTCGCTTCATTCGCACTCTTTTAAGATTTTATTTATTGTTACGGTGACCATAAAAACATTTATTTCGTACGATACTCGGGCGATAAACGTTTTCTTAACTCGTGTCATTGCAACACTTGTCAGAAAAAGTTTTATCGCACTAGTATTGTAAAGTACTATATTGTCCTTCCAGGGAAACATATATCTATTTATAATATACCCGGAAAAAAATGATAATATATAATTATATATAAACGATTCATATATCACCATATATGTATTTTATCTCTATATAACATGTATGATCATGTACAGTTATGTACAATTATACATATGATGATATATAAGTATTAACAATTTGATTCCAATTGTAATTGAAGTAATTAAATAACTATTCTGTCAATGCATACTCCAATGATCTACCATAGGACGATAAAAAAGAAATAAATCGTTCGAAAATGACGATTATTCTACCGGTTACCCATCTTTGTAGTGACCGCGTCCCATGCTGCTTAACTTTTATGACCTCTGACTGACGTGCTAACTGCAAATAATCTTATTATAATATAACAACATTGAACCGGACGCTTTTTTATCTTACCATCTTTTTTACTAAAATATGAATGTTAACACTTTAAGAATTCTTTTATGTATACATTCGAAATCGAAAACTTTATTTCATCTTAATTTGAGATTTTCGCGATACGAAGAAGATCTTTTAAATAATTAACCATATCGAAAATACTAAGAGCATTGATTTTGGATAATGAAAGGTCCAAAAAGTTATTAAAGAATCAGTTTTGAAAAAAAGTTTGAAAATTTTTTCAAAATTTCAGTTTCCGTGGCATTAAGGGGATGTTGGAGTAGATTTTGATACCGACTTTGGTCGGTAAGTTTCTCGATTAGGACACAGGTGACGCCGAGTAGTCTGCTTACTTTTGGCAAAAGATACCGAAAACAAAATGGGCGCACACCATATGTCAACAGACCTTTGCTGTAAGATATAATTATTTCTGGAAATTAGATATGTAAAATCAGACTGGATGTCAATTCCATGATGATTTCTAAATATTCCAAAACCATCAGAATGTTAACTATACAAGCCAAATTCATATATAGTGTATACTACGGTCGCATTGCAGAGGCTCGGAGCTGTTGCCATGTAACGCTTTCGGTCTATTTTGGGCGCGAGAATTCGAACATCCGAATTCTGACCAGCATGAGAGTGGTTACCACCGATGTCCAATCCACGTCGAAGAGCGAAGCTCACCTCGTCCGGGATGACCTGTATTCGAAATTAGTTGGGGAAAAAACACAATTGTAACTCGGAATTAAACACGAACTCGAACACTCTATTTATTCAAGGAATTTATAAACTTTAAATTTTCTTAGTGCAAATAATAACTACAGTTTTCTCGAAGACAGTTCCGTCGCGCTCGACTAGTCTCAAGAATCTGACTTCTCTCCGTGTTAACTCTAGGCTCGCGGGCTGCTGGTGGGCCAGGAGTTACGCCCCACGGGCCCACCCTTAGCCAATCAACCCTCAGTTCGACGCGAACGCTTGCTCCCACGCGCGAGCGTGCGAGACGCTTGCGTCAAGCGTCCGCGTCACCCCTGAGCTAGAAAGTGGCTATTGTTCCTTGGCTGCAATTTGGACACCACATGGCCCACCGTCGAAGTACGGTTGGCCCTTTGGAGTGTCTGGCGACGGAGCTCGCCTTGTACGTTAGAACTAAGGATGTCTCGACTTTCATTGTTATGTGTTGCTTTAGCCGTTTATGAAGGATATGTGGTATAAGAGTTAAAAATGGAGTTAAAAATGTGACC
>CAXAOA010000386.1:57500-65000 GCA_963970395.1 Ephialtes manifestator
GTGTTTGTGTGTGTGTTTGTGTGTGTGTTTGTGTGTGGGTTTGTGTGTGTTTGAGTGTGTGTTTATGTGTGTGTTTGTGTGCGTGTTTGTGTGTGTGTTTGTGAGCGTGTTTGTGTGCGTGTTTGTGTGCGTGTTTTTCCGCGTGTTTTTCCGTGTGTATGTGTTTGTGTGTGTGTTTGTGAGTGTGTTTGTGTGTGTGTTTGCGTGTGTGTTTTTGTGTGTGTTTGTGTGTGTGTTTTTGTGTGTGTTTGTGTGTGTGTTTGTGTGTGTGTTTGTGTGTGTTTTTGTGTGTGTGTTTGTGTGTGTGTTTGTGTGTGTGATTGTGCGTGTGTTTGTGTGTGTGTTTGTGTGTGTGTTTGTGTGTGTGTTTGTGTGTGTGTTTGTGTGTGTATTTGTGTGTGTGTGTGTTTATGTGCGTGTTTGTGTGTGTATTTGTGTGTGTGTTTGTGAGTGTGTTTGTGTGTGTGTTTGCGAGTGTGTTTGTGTGTCTGTTTGTGTGTGTGTTTGTGTGTGTGTTTGTGTGTGTGTTTGTGTGTGAGTTTGTGTGTGTGTTTGTGTGTGTGTTTGTGTGTGTATGTGTGTGTGTTTGTGTGTGTGTTTGTGTGTGTATTTGTGTGTGTGTGTGTTTATGTGTGTATTTGTCTGTTTGTGTGTGTGTGTGTTTGTGTGTGTTTGTGTGTGTGTTTGTGTGTGTTTGTGTGTGTGTTCGTGTGTGTGTTTGTGTGTGTGTTTGTGTGTGTGTTTGTGTGTGTGTGTGTGTTTGTGTCTGTGTGTCTGTGTGTGTGTGTGTGTGTCTCTGTTTGTGCGTTTGTGTGTGTGTGATTGTGTGCGTGTTTGTGTGTGTGTGATTGTGTGCGTATGTGTGTTTGTGTGCGTGTTTGTGTGCGTGTTTGTGTGCGTGTTTGTGTGTGTGTTTGTGTGTGTGTTTGTGTGTGTGTTCGCGTGTGTGGTTGTGTGTGTGTTTGTGTGTGTGTTTGTGTGTGTGTTTGTATGTGTGTTTGTGTGTGTGTTTGTGTGTGTGTTTGTGTGTGTGTTTGTGTATGTGTTTGTGTGTGTGTTTGTGTGTGTGTTTGTGTGTGTGTTTGTGTGTGTGTTTGTGTGTGTGTTTGTGTGTCTGTTTGTGAGTTTGTTTGTGTGTGTTTGTGTGTGTGTTTGTGTGTGTGTTTGTGTGTGTGTTTGTGTGTGCGTTTGTGTGCGTGTTTGTGTGTGTGTTTGTGTGTGTTCGTGTGTGTGTTTGGGTGTGTGTGTTTGAGTGTGTATGTTTGGGTGGGTGTTTGTGTGTGTATTTGTGTGTGTGTGTTTGTGTGTGCTTGTGTGTGTGTTTGTGTGTGTGTGTGATTGTGTTTGTGTGTGTGTTTGTGTGTGTGTTTGTGTGTGTGTTTGTGTGTGTGTGTTTGGGTGTGTGTGTTTGTGTGTGTGTTTGGGTGTGTGTTTGTGTGTGTATTTGTGTGTGTGTGTGTTTGTGTGTGTGTGTTTGTGTGTGTATTTGTGTGTGTGTGTTTGTGCGTGCTTGTGTGTGTGTGATTGTGTGCGTGTGTGTGTTTGTTTGTGCGTGTTTGTGTGTGTGTGTTTGTGTGTGTGTTTGTGTGTGTGTTTGTGTGTGTGTTTGTGTGTGTGTGTTTGTGTGTGTGTGTTTGTGTATGTGTTTGTGTGTTTGTTTCTGTGTGTGTTTGTGTGCGTGTTTGTGTGTGTGTGATTCTGTTTGTGTGTGTGTTTGTGTGTGTGTTTGTGTGTGTGTTTGTGTGTGTTTGTGTGTGTTTGTGTGTGTGTTTGTGAGTGTGTTTGTGTGTGTGTTTGTGTGTGTGTTTGTGTGTGTGTGATTGTGTGCGTGTGTGTGTTTGTGTTTGTGTGTTTGTGTGTGTGTGTTTGCGTGTGTTTGTGTGTGTGTTTGTATGTGTGTGTTTGTGTGTGTGTTTGTTTGTGCGTGTTTGTGTGTGTGTGTTTGTGTGTGTGTGATTGTGTTTGTGTGTGTGTTTGTGTGTGTGTTTGTGTGTGTGTGATTGTATGCGTGTGTGTGTTTGTGTGTGTGTGTTTGTGTGTGTGTGTGTGTTTGTGTGTGTGTTTGTCTGTGTGTGTTTGTGTGTGTGTGTTTGTGTGTGTGTCTGTGTTTGTGTGTGTGTTTGTGTGTGGGTTTTTGTGTGTTTGAGTGTGTGTTTATGTGTGTGTTTGTGTGCGTGTTTGTGTGTGTGTTTGTGTGCGTGTTTGTGTGCGTGTTTGTGTGCGTGTTTTTCCGCGTGTTTTTCCGTGTGTATGTGTTTGTGTGTGTGTTTGTGAGTGTGTTTGTGTGTGTGTTTGCGTGTGTGTTTTTGTGTGTGTTTGTGTGTGTTTGTGTGTGTGTTTTTGTGTGTGTTTGTGTGTGTGTTTGTGTGTGTGTTTGTGTGTGTGTTTATGTGTGTGATTGTGCGTGTGTTTGTGTGTGTGTTTGTGTGTGTGTTTGTGTGTGTATTTGTGTGTGTGTGTGTTTATGTGCGTGTTTGTGTGTGTATTTGTGTGTGTGTTTGTGAGTGTGTTTGTGTGTGTGTTTGCGAGTGTGTTTGTGTGTCTGTTTGTGTGTGTGTTTGTATGTGTGTTTGTGTGTGTGTTTGTGTGTGTGTTTGTGTGTGTGTGTTTGTGTGTGTGTTTGTGTGTGTGTTTGTGTGTGTGTTTGTGTGTGTATGTGTGTGTGTTTGTGTGTGTGTTTGTGTGTGTATTTGTGTGTGTGTGTGTTTATGTGTGTGTTTGTGTGTGTGTTTGCGTGTGTGTTTGTGCGTGTGATTGTGTGTGTGTGTGTGTGCGTGTGTTTGTGTGGGTTTGTGTGTGAGTTTGTGTGAGTTTGTGTGTGAGTTTGTGTGTGCGTTTGTGTGTGTATTTGTGTGTGTGTTTGTGTGTGTATTTGTGTGTGTGTTTGTGTGTGTGTTTGTGTGTGTATTTGTGTGTGTTTGTGTGTGTGTTAGTGTGTGTGTGTGTTTGTGTGTGTTTGTGTGTGTGTTTGTGTGTGTTTGTGTGTGTATTTGTCTGTTTGTGTGTGTGTGTGTTTGTGTGTGTTTGTGTGTGTGTTTGTGTGTGTTTGTGTGTGTGTTCGTGTGTGTGTTTGTGTGTGTGTTTGTGTGTGTGTTTGTGTGTGTGTGTGTGTTTGTGTCTGTGTGTCTGTGTGTGTGTGTGTCTCTGTTTGTGCGTTTGTGTGTGTGTGATTGTGTGCGTGTTTGTGTGTGTGGGATTGTGTGCGTATGTGTGTTTGTGTGTGTGTGTATGTGTGTGTGTGTGTTTGTGTGTGTGTTTGTGTGTGTGTTTGTATGTGTGTGTTTGTGTGTGTGTTGGTTTGTGTGTGTTCGTGTGTGTGTTTGTGTGTGTGTGTTTGTGTGTGTTTGTGTGTGCTTGTGTCTGTGTGTCTGTGTGTGTGTATGTGTGTGTGTTTGTGTGTGTGTTTGTGTGTGTGTTTGTGTGGGTGTGTTTGTGTGTGTGTGTGTTTGTGTGTGTGTTTGTGTGTGTGTGATTGTGTTTGTGTGTGTGTTTGTGTGTGTGTTTGTGTGTGTTTGTGTGTGTGTTTGTGTGTGTTTGTGTGTGTTTGTATGTGTGTTTGTGAGTGTGTTTGTGTGTGTGTTTGTGTGTGTTTGTGTCTGTGTGTCTGTGTGTGTGTGTGTCTCTGTTTGTGCGTTTGTATGTGTGTGATTGTGTGCGTGTTTGTGTGTGTGTGATTGTGTGCGTATGTGTGTTTGTGTGTGTGTTTGTGTGTGTGTGTGTGTTTGTGTGTGTGTTTGTGTGTGTGTTTGTATGTGTGTGTTTGTGTGTGTGTTGGTTTGTGTGTGTGTTTGTGTGTGTGTTTGTGTGTGTTTGTGTCTGTGTGTCTGTGTGTGTGTGTATGTGTGTGTGTTTGTGTGTGTGTTTGTGTGTGTGTTTGTGTGGGTGTGTTTGTGTGTGTGTGTTTGTGTGTGTGTTTGTGTGTGTGTGATTGTGTTTGTGTGTATGTTTGTGTGTGTGTTTGTGTGTGTTTGTGTGTGTGTTTGTGAGTGTGTTTGTGAGTGTGTTTGTGTGTGTGTTTGTGTGTGTGTTTGTGTGTGTGTGATTGTGTGCGTGTGTGTGTTTGTGTTTGTGTGTTTGTGTGTGTGTTTGCGTGTGTTTGTGTGTGTGTTTGTATGTGTGTGTTTGTGTGTGTGTTTGTTTGTGCGTGTTTGTGTGTGTCTTTGTGTGTGTGTGTTTGTGTGTGTGTGAGATTGTGTTTGTGTGTGTGTTTGTTTGTGTGTTTGTGTGTGTGTTTGTGTGTGTGTGATTGTATGCGTGTGTGTTTGTTTGTGTGTGTTTGTGTGTGTTTGTGTGTGTGTGTGTGTGATTGTGTGTGTGTTTGTCTGTGTGTGTGTTTGTGTGTGTGTCTGTGTTTGTGTGTGTGTTTGTGTGTGGGTTTGTGTGTGTTTGAGTGTGTGTTTATGTGTGTGTTTGTGTGCGTGTTTGTGTGTGTGTTTGTGAGCGTGTTTGTGTGCGTGTTTGTGTGCGTGTTTTTCCGTGTGTATGTGTTTGTGTGTGTGTTTGTGAGTGTGTTTGTGTGTGTGTTTGCGTGTGTGTTTTTGTGTGTGTTTGTGTGTGTGTTTTTGTGTCTGTTTGTGTGTGTGTTTGTGTGTGTGTTTTTGTGTGTGTGTTTGTGTGTGTGATTGTGTGTGTGATTGTGCGTGTGTTTGTGTGTGTGTTTGTGTGTGTGTTTGTGTGTGTATTTGTGTGTGTGTGTGTGTTTATGTGCGTGTTTGTGTGTGTATTTGTGGGTGTGTTTGTGAGTGTGTTTGTGTGTGTGTTTGCGAGTGTGTTTGTGTGTGTGTTTGTGTGTGTGTTTGTATGTGGGTTTGTGTGTGTGTTTGTGTGTGTGTTTGTGTGTGTGTTTGTGTGTGTGTTTGTGTGTGTGTTTGTGTGTGTGTTTGTGTGTGTGTTTGTGTGTGTGTTTGTGTGTGTGTTTGTGTGTGTGTTTGTGTGTGTATGTGTGTGTGTTTGTGTGTGTGTTTGTGTGTGTATTTGTGTGTGTGTGTGTTTATGTGTGTGTTTGTGTGTGTGTTTGCGTGTGTGTTTGTGTGTGTGTTTGTGTGTGTGTTTGTGTGCGTGTTTGTGTGCGTGTTTGTGTGCGTGTTTGTGTGTGTTTGTGTGTGTGTTTGTGTGTGTGTTCGCGTGTGTGGTTGTGTGTGTGTTTGTGTGTGTGTTTGTGTGTGTGTGTGTATGTGCGTTTGTGTGTGTGTTTGTGTGTGTGTTTGTGTGTGTGTTTGTGTATGTGTTTGTGTGTGTGTTTGTGTGTGTGTTTGTGTGTGTGTTTGTGTGTGTGTTTGTGTGTGTGTTTGTGTGTCTGTTTGTGAGTGTGTTTGTGTGTGTTTGTGTGTTTGTTTGTGTGTGTGTTTGTGTGTGTGTTTGTGTGTGTGTTTGTGTGTGTGTTTGTGTGTGTGTTCGTGTGTGTGTGTTTGGGTGTGTGTGTTTGTGGGTGTGTTTGAGTGTGTATGTTTGGGTGGGTGTTTGTGTGTGTATTTGTGTGTGTGTTTGTGTGTGTGTGTTTGTGTGTGTGTGTGATTGTGTGCGTGTGTGTGTTTGTGTGTGTGTTTGTGTGTGTGTGTTTGGGTGTGTGTTTGTGTGTGTATTTGTGTGTGTGTGTTTGTGTGTGTATTTGTGTGTGTGTTTGTGCGTGCTTGTGTGTGTGTTTGTGTGTGTCTGATTGTGTGCGTGTGTGTGTTTGTGTGTGTGTGTTTGTGTGTGTGTGTGTTTGTGTGTGTGTTTGTGTGTGTGTTTGTATGTGTGTGTTTGTGTGTGTGTTTGTGTGTGTGTGTTTGTGTATGTGTTTGTGTGTGTTTGTGTGTTTGCTTCTGTGTGTGTTTGTGTGCGTGTTTGTGTGCGTGTTTGTTTGCGTGATTGTGTGCGTGTTTGTGTACGTATTTGTGTGTGTGTTTGTGTGTGTCTTTGTGTGTGTTTGTGTGTGTTTGTGTGTGTGTTTGGGAGTGTGTTTGTGTGTGTTTGTGTGTGTGTTTGTGTAGGTGTTTGTGTGCGTGTTTGTGTGCGTGTTTGTGTGCGTGTTTGTTTGCGTGTTTGTGTGTGTGTTTGTGTGCGTGTTTGAGTGCGTGTTTGTGTGCGTCTTTGTGTGCCTGTTTGTGTGCGTGTTTGTGTGCGTGTTTGTGTATGTGTTTGTGTGTGTGTTTGTGTGTGTGTTTATGTGTGTGTGTTTGTGTGTGTGTTTGTGTGTGTGTGTGATTGTGTGCGTGTGTGTGTTTGTGTGTGTGTTTGTGTGTGTGTGTTTGGGTGTGTGTTTGTGTGTGTATATGTGTGTGTGTGTTTGTGTGTGTATTTGTGTGTGTGTGTTTGTGCGTGCTTGTGTGTGTGTTTGTGTGTGTCTGATTGTGTGCGTGTGTGTGTTTGTGTGTGTGTGTGTTTGTGTGTGTGTGTTTGTGTGTGTGTTTGTGTGTGTGTTTGTATGTGTGTGTTTGTGTGTGTGTTTGTGTGTGTGTGTTTGTGTATGTGTTTGTGTGTGTTTGTGTGTTTGCTTCTGTGTGTGTTTGTGTGCGTGTTTGTGTGCGTGTTTGTTTGCGTGATTGTGTGCGTGTTTGTGTACGTATTTGTGTGTGTGTGTTTGTGTGTGTGTTTGTGTGTGTTTGTGTGTGTTTGTGTGTGTGTTTGGGAGTGTGTTTGTGTGTGTGTTTGTGTGTGTGTTTGTGTGTGTGTTTGTGTGCGTGTTTGTGTGCGTGTTTGTGTGCGTGTTTGTTTGCGTGTTTGTGTGTGTGTTTGTGTGCGTGTTTGAGTGCGTGTTTGTGTGCGTCTTTGTGTGCCTGTTTGTGTGCGTGTTTGTGTGCGTGTTTGTGTATGTGTTTGTGTGTGTGTTTGTGTGTGTGTTTATGTGTGTGTTTGTGTGCGTGTTTGTGTGCGTGTTTGTGTGCGTGTTTGAGTGCGCGTTTGTGTGCGTGTTTGTGTGTGTGTTTGTGTGTGTGTTTGTGTGTGTGTTTGTGTGTGAGTGTTTGTGTGCGTGTTTGTGTGCGGGTTTGTGTGTGTGTTTGTGTGTGTTGGTGTGTGTGTGTTTTTGTGTGCTTGTGTGTGTGTTTGTGTGTGTGTTTGTGTGTGTGTTTGTGTTTATGTTTGTGTGTGTGTGTGTGTGTGTGTGTGTTTGTGTGTGTGTTTGTGTGTGTTTGTGCGTGTGATTGTGTGTGTGTGTGTGTTTGTGTGGGTTTGTGTGTGAGTTTGTGTGTGTTTGTGTGTGAGTTTGTGTGTGCGTTTGTGTGTGTATTTGTGTGTGTGTTTGTGTGTGTATTTGTGTGTGTGTTTGTGTGTGTGTTTGTGTGTGTGTTTGTGTGTGTATTTGTGTGTGTTTGTGTGTGTGTTAGTGTGTGTGTGTGTTTGTGTGTGTTTGTGTGTGTGTTTGTGTGTGTTTGTGTGTGTGTTTGTGTGTGTATTTGTCTGTTTGTGTGTGTGTTAGTGTGTGTGTGTGTTTGTGTGTGTTTGTGTGTGTGTTTGTGTGTGTGTTTGTGTGTGTGTTTGTGTGTGTGTTTGTGTGTGTTTATGTGTGTTTGTGTCTGT
>CAXAOA010000386.1:70000-82500 GCA_963970395.1 Ephialtes manifestator
GTGTGTTTGTGTGTGTGTGTTTGTGTGTGTTTGTGTGTGCTTGTGTCTGTGTGTCTGTGTGTGTGTATGTGTGTGTGTTTGTGTGTGTGTTTGTGTGTGTGTTTGTGTGGGTGTGTTTGTGTGTGTGTGTGTTTGTGTGTGTGTTTGTGTGTGTGTGATTGTGTTTGTGTGTGTGTTTGTGTGTGTGTTTGTGTGTGTTTGTGTGTGTGTTTGTGTGTGTTTGTGTGTGTTTGTATGTGTGTTTGTGAGTGTGTTTGTGTGTGTGTTTGTGTGTGTTTGTGTCTGTGTGTCTGTGTGTGTGTGTGTCTCTGTTTGTGCGTTTGTATGTGTGTGATTGTGTGCGTGTTTGTGTGTGTGTGATTGTGTGCGTATGTGTGTTTGTGTGTGTGTTTGTGTGTGTGTGTGTGTTTGTGTGTGTGTTTGTGTGTGTGTTTGTATGTGTGTGTTTGTGTGTGTGTTGGTTTGTGTGTGTGTTTGTGTGTGTGTTTGTGTGTGTTTGTGTCTGTGTGTCTGTGTGTGTGTGTATGTGTGTGTGTTTGTGTGTGTGTTTGTGTGTGTGTTTGTGTGGGTGTGTTTGTGTGTGTGTGTTTGTGTGTGTGTTTGTGTGTGTGTGATTGTGTTTGTGTGTATGTTTGTGTGTGTTTGTGTGTGTGTTTGTGTGTGTTTGTGTGTGTGTTTGTGAGTGTGTTTGTGAGTGTGTTTGTGTGTGTGTTTGTGTGTGTGTTTGTGTGTGTGTGATTGTGTGCGTGTGTGTGTTTGTGTTTGTGTGTTTGTGTGTGTGTTTGCGTGTGTTTGTGTGTGTGTTTGTATGTGTGTGTTTGTGTGTGTGTTTGTTTGTGCGTGTTTGTGTGTGTCTTTGTGTGTGTGTGTTTGTGTGTGTGTGAGATTGTGTTTGTGTGTGTGTTTGTTTGTGTGTTTGTGTGTGTGTTTGTGTGTGTGTGATTGTATGCGTGTGTGTTTGTTTGTGTGTGTTTGTGTGTGTTTGTGTGTGTGTGTGTGTGATTGTGTGTGTGTTTGTCTGTGTGTGTGTTTGTGTGTGTGTCTGTGTTTGTGTGTGTGTTTGTGTGTGGGTTTGTGTGTGTTTGAGTGTGTGTTTATGTGTGTGTTTGTGTGCGTGTTTGTGTGTGTGTTTGTGAGCGTGTTTGTGTGCGTGTTTGTGTGCGTGTTTTTCCGTGTGTATGTGTTTGTGTGTGTGTTTGTGAGTGTGTTTGTGTGTGTGTTTGCGTGTGTGTTTTTGTGTGTGTTTGTGTGTGTGTTTTTGTGTCTGTTTGTGTGTGTGTTTGTGTGTGTGTTTTTGTGTGTGTGTTTGTGTGTGTGATTGTGTGTGTGATTGTGCGTGTGTTTGTGTGTGTGTTTGTGTGTGTGTTTGTGTGTGTATTTGTGTGTGTGTGTGTGTTTATGTGCGTGTTTGTGTGTGTATTTGTGGGTGTGTTTGTGAGTGTGTTTGTGTGTGTGTTTGCGAGTGTGTTTGTGTGTGTGTTTGTGTGTGTGTTTGTATGTGGGTTTGTGTGTGTGTTTGTGTGTGTGTTTGTGTGTGTGTTTGTGTGTGTGTTTGTGTGTGTGTTTGTGTGTGTGTTTGTGTGTGTGTTTGTGTGTGTGTTTGTGTGTGTGTTTGTGTGTGTGTTTGTGTGTGTATGTGTGTGTGTTTGTGTGTGTGTTTGTGTGTGTATTTGTGTGTGTGTGTGTTTATGTGTGTGTTTGTGTGTGTGTTTGCGTGTGTGTTTGTGTGTGTGTTTGTGTGTGTGTTTGTGTGCGTGTTTGTGTGCGTGTTTGTGTGCGTGTTTGTGTGTGTTTGTGTGTGTGTTTGTGTGTGTGTTCGCGTGTGTGGTTGTGTGTGTGTTTGTGTGTGTGTTTGTGTGTGTGTGTGTATGTGCGTTTGTGTGTGTGTTTGTGTGTGTGTTTGTGTGTGTGTTTGTGTATGTGTTTGTGTGTGTGTTTGTGTGTGTGTTTGTGTGTGTGTTTGTGTGTGTGTTTGTGTGTGTGTTTGTGTGTCTGTTTGTGAGTGTGTTTGTGTGTGTTTGTGTGTTTGTTTGTGTGTGTGTTTGTGTGTGTGTTTGTGTGTGTGTTTGTGTGTGTGTTTGTGTGTGTGTTCGTGTGTGTGTGTTTGGGTGTGTGTGTTTGTGGGTGTGTTTGAGTGTGTATGTTTGGGTGGGTGTTTGTGTGTGTATTTGTGTGTGTGTTTGTGTGTGTGTGTTTGTGTGTGTGTGTGATTGTGTGCGTGTGTGTGTTTGTGTGTGTGTTTGTGTGTGTGTGTTTGGGTGTGTGTTTGTGTGTGTATTTGTGTGTGTGTGTTTGTGTGTGTATTTGTGTGTGTGTTTGTGCGTGCTTGTGTGTGTGTTTGTGTGTGTCTGATTGTGTGCGTGTGTGTGTTTGTGTGTGTGTGTTTGTGTGTGTGTGTGTTTGTGTGTGTGTTTGTGTGTGTGTTTGTATGTGTGTGTTTGTGTGTGTGTTTGTGTGTGTGTGTTTGTGTATGTGTTTGTGTGTGTTTGTGTGTTTGCTTCTGTGTGTGTTTGTGTGCGTGTTTGTGTGCGTGTTTGTTTGCGTGATTGTGTGCGTGTTTGTGTACGTATTTGTGTGTGTGTTTGTGTGTGTCTTTGTGTGTGTTTGTGTGTGTTTGTGTGTGTGTTTGGGAGTGTGTTTGTGTGTGTTTGTGTGTGTGTTTGTGTAGGTGTTTGTGTGCGTGTTTGTGTGCGTGTTTGTGTGCGTGTTTGTTTGCGTGTTTGTGTGTGTGTTTGTGTGCGTGTTTGAGTGCGTGTTTGTGTGCGTCTTTGTGTGCCTGTTTGTGTGCGTGTTTGTGTGCGTGTTTGTGTATGTGTTTGTGTGTGTGTTTGTGTGTGTGTTTATGTGTGTGTGTTTGTGTGTGTGTTTGTGTGTGTGTGTGATTGTGTGCGTGTGTGTGTTTGTGTGTGTGTTTGTGTGTGTGTGTTTGGGTGTGTGTTTGTGTGTGTATATGTGTGTGTGTGTTTGTGTGTGTATTTGTGTGTGTGTGTTTGTGCGTGCTTGTGTGTGTGTTTGTGTGTGTCTGATTGTGTGCGTGTGTGTGTTTGTGTGTGTGTGTGTTTGTGTGTGTGTTTGTGTGTGTGTTTGTGTGTGTGTTTGTATGTGTGTGTTTGTGTGTGTGTTTGTGTGTGTGTGTTTGTGTATGTGTTTGTGTGTGTTTGTGTGTTTGCTTCTGTGTGTGTTTGTGTGCGTGTTTGTGTGCGTGTTTGTTTGCGTGATTGTGTGCGTGTTTGTGTACGTATTTGTGTGTGTGTGTTTGTGTGTGTGTTTGTGTGTGTTTGTGTGTGTTTGTGTGTGTGTTTGGGAGTGTGTTTGTGTGTGTGTTTGTGTGTGTGTTTGTGTGTGTGTTTGTGTGCGTGTTTGTGTGCGTGTTTGTGTGCGTGTTTGTTTGCGTGTTTGTGTGTGTGTTTGTGTGCGTGTTTGAGTGCGTGTTTGTGTGCGTCTTTGTGTGCCTGTTTGTGTGCGTGTTTGTGTGCGTGTTTGTGTATGTGTTTGTGTGTGTGTTTGTGTGTGTGTTTATGTGTGTGTTTGTGTGCGTGTTTGTGTGCGTGTTTGTGTGCGTGTTTGAGTGCGCGTTTGTGTGCGTGTTTGTGTGTGTGTTTGTGTGTGTGTTTGTGTGTGTGTTTGTGTGTGAGTGTTTGTGTGCGTGTTTGTGTGCGGGTTTGTGTGTGTGTTTGTGTGTGTTGGTGTGTGTGTGTTTTTGTGTGCTTGTGTGTGTGTTTGTGTGTGTGTTTGTGTGTGTGTTTGTGTTTATGTTTGTGTGTGTGTGTGTGTGTGTGTGTGTTTGTGTGTGTGTTTGTGTGTGTTTGTGCGTGTGATTGTGTGTGTGTGTGTGTTTGTGTGGGTTTGTGTGTGAGTTTGTGTGTGTTTGTGTGTGAGTTTGTGTGTGCGTTTGTGTGTGTATTTGTGTGTGTGTTTGTGTGTGTATTTGTGTGTGTGTTTGTGTGTGTGTTTGTGTGTGTGTTTGTGTGTGTATTTGTGTGTGTTTGTGTGTGTGTTAGTGTGTGTGTGTGTTTGTGTGTGTTTGTGTGTGTGTTTGTGTGTGTTTGTGTGTGTGTTTGTGTGTGTATTTGTCTGTTTGTGTGTGTGTTAGTGTGTGTGTGTGTTTGTGTGTGTTTGTGTGTGTGTTTGTGTGTGTGTTTGTGTGTGTGTTTGTGTGTGTGTTTGTGTGTGTTTATGTGTGTTTGTGTCTGTGTGTCTGTGTGTGTGTGTGTGTCTCTGTTTGTGCGTTTGTGTGTGTGTGATTGTGTGCGTGTTTGTGTGTGTGTGATTGTGTGCGTATGTGTGTTTGTGTGTGTGTGTGTATGTGTGTGTGTGTGTGTTTGTGTGTGTGTTTGTGTGTGGTTGTATGTGTGTGTTTGTGTGTGTGTTGGTTTGTGTGTGTTCGTGTGTGTGTTTGTGTGTGTGTTTGTGTGTGTGTTTGTGTGTGTTTGTGTGTGTTTGTGTCTGTGTGTCTGTGTGTGTGTATGTGTGTGTGTTTGTGTGTGTGTTTGTGTGTGTGTTTGTGTGGGTGTGTTTGTGTGTGTGTTTGTGTGTGTGTTTGTGTGTGTGTGATTGTGTTTGTGTGTGTGTTTGTGTGTGTGTTTGTGTGTGTTTGTGTGTGTGTTTGTGTGTGTTTGTGTGTGTTTGTGTGTGTGTTTGTGAGTGTGTTTGTGTTTGTGTTTGTGTGTGTGTTTGTGTGTGATTGTTTGCGTGTGTGTGTTTGTGTTTGTGTGTTTGTGTGTGTGTGTTTGCGTGTGTTTGTGTGTGTGTTTGTATGTGTGTGTTTGTGTGTGTGTTTGTTTGTGCGTGTTTCTGTGTGTCTTTGTGTGTGTGTGTTTGTGTGTGTGTGATTGTGTTTGTGTGTGTGTGATTGTATGCGTGTGTGTGTTTGTGTGTGTGTGTGTGTGTGTTTGTGTGTGTGTTTGTCTATGTGTGTTAGTGTGTGTGTGTGTGTGTGTGTTTGTGTGCGTGTTTGTGTGTGTGTTTGTGTGCGTGTTTGTGTGCGTGTTTGTGTGCGTGTTTTTCCGCGTGTTTTTCCGTGTGTATGTGTTTGTGTGTGTTTGTGAGTGTGTTTGTGTGTGTGTTTGCGCGTGTGTTTTTGTGTGTGTTTTTGTGTGTGTTTGTGTGTGTGTTTGTGTGTGTGTTTGTGTGTGTGTTTATGTGTGTGATTGTGCGTGTGTTTGTGTGTGTGTTTGTGTGTGTGTTTGTGTGTGTGTTTGTGTGTGTGTTTGTGTGTGTATTTGTATGTGTGTGTGTGTTTATGTGCGTGTTTGTGTGTGTGTTTGTGTGTGTGTTTGTGTGTGTATGTGTGTGTGTTTGTGTGTGTGTTTGTGTGTGTATTTGTGTGTGTGTGTGTTTATGTGTGTGTTTGTGTGTGTGTTTGCGTGTGTGTTTGTGCGTGTGATTGTGTGTGTGTGTGTGTGCGTGTGTTTGTGTGGGTTTGTGTGTGAGTTTGTGTGAGTTTGTGTGTGAGTTTGTGTGTGCGTTTGTGTGTGTATTTGTGTGTGTGTTTGTGTGTGTATTTGTGTGTGTGTTTGTGTGTGTGTTTGTGTGTGTATTTGTGTGTGTTTGTGTGTGTGTTAGTGTGTGTGTGTGTTTGTGTGTGTTTGTGTGTGTGTTTGTGTGTGTTTGTGTGTGTATTTGTCTGTTTGTGTGTGTGTGTGTTTGTGTGTGTTTGTGTGTGTGTTTGTGTGTGTTTGTGTGTGTGTTCGTGTGTGTGTTTGTGTGTGTGTTTGTGTGTGTGTTTGTGTGTGTGTGTGTGTTTGTGTCTGTGTGTCTGTGTGTGTGTGTGTCTCTGTTTGTGCGTTTGTGTGTGTGTGATTGTGTGCGTGTTTGTGTGTGTGGGATTGTGTGCGTATGTGTGTTTGTGTGTGTGTGTATGTGTGTGTGTGTGTTTGTGTGTGTGTTTGTGTGTGTGTTTGTATGTGTGTGTTTGTGTGTGTGTTGGTTTGTGTGTGTTCGTGTGTGTGTTTGTGTGTGTGTGTTTGTGTGTGTTTGTGTGTGCTTGTGTCTGTGTGTCTGTGTGTGTGTATGTGTGTGTGTTTGTGTGTGTGTTTGTGTGTGTGTTTGTGTGGGTGTGTTTGTGTGTGTGTGTGTTTGTGTGTGTGTTTGTGTGTGTGTGATTGTGTTTGTGTGTGTGTTTGTGTGTGTGTTTGTGTGTGTTTGTGTGTGTGTTTGTGTGTGTTTGTGTGTGTTTGTATGTGTGTTTGTGAGTGTGTTTGTGTGTGTGTTTGTGTGTGTTTGTGTCTGTGTGTCTGTGTGTGTGTGTGTCTCTGTTTGTGCGTTTGTATGTGTGTGATTGTGTGCGTGTTTGTGTGTGTGTGATTGTGTGCGTATGTGTGTTTGTGTGTGTGTTTGTGTGTGTGTGTGTGTTTGTGTGTGTGTTTGTGTGTGTGTTTGTATGTGTGTGTTTGTGTGTGTGTTGGTTTGTGTGTGTGTTTGTGTGTGTGTTTGTGTGTGTTTGTGTCTGTGTGTCTGTGTGTGTGTGTATGTGTGTGTGTTTGTGTGTGTGTTTGTGTGTGTGTTTGTGTGGGTGTGTTTGTGTGTGTGTGTTTGTGTGTGTGTTTGTGTGTGTGTGATTGTGTTTGTGTGTATGTTTGTGTGTGTTTGTGTGTGTGTTTGTGTGTGTTTGTGTGTGTGTTTGTGAGTGTGTTTGTGAGTGTGTTTGTGTGTGTGTTTGTGTGTGTGTTTGTGTGTGTGTGATTGTGTGCGTGTGTGTGTTTGTGTTTGTGTGTTTGTGTGTGTGTTTGCGTGTGTTTGTGTGTGTGTTTGTATGTGTGTGTTTGTGTGTGTGTTTGTTTGTGCGTGTTTGTGTGTGTCTTTGTGTGTGTGTGTTTGTGTGTGTGTGAGATTGTGTTTGTGTGTGTGTTTGTTTGTGTGTTTGTGTGTGTGTTTGTGTGTGTGTGATTGTATGCGTGTGTGTTTGTTTGTGTGTGTTTGTGTGTGTTTGTGTGTGTGTGTGTGTGATTGTGTGTGTGTTTGTCTGTGTGTGTGTTTGTGTGTGTGTCTGTGTTTGTGTGTGTGTTTGTGTGTGGGTTTGTGTGTGTTTGAGTGTGTGTTTATGTGTGTGTTTGTGTGCGTGTTTGTGTGTGTGTTTGTGAGCGTGTTTGTGTGCGTGTTTGTGTGCGTGTTTTTCCGTGTGTATGTGTTTGTGTGTGTGTTTGTGAGTGTGTTTGTGTGTGTGTTTGCGTGTGTGTTTTTGTGTGTGTTTGTGTGTGTGTTTTTGTGTCTGTTTGTGTGTGTGTTTGTGTGTGTGTTTTTGTGTGTGTGTTTGTGTGTGTGATTGTGTGTGTGATTGTGCGTGTGTTTGTGTGTGTGTTTGTGTGTGTGTTTGTGTGTGTATTTGTGTGTGTGTGTGTGTTTATGTGCGTGTTTGTGTGTGTATTTGTGGGTGTGTTTGTGAGTGTGTTTGTGTGTGTGTTTGCGAGTGTGTTTGTGTGTGTGTTTGTGTGTGTGTTTGTATGTGGGTTTGTGTGTGTGTTTGTGTGTGTGTTTGTGTGTGTGTTTGTGTGTGTGTTTGTGTGTGTGTTTGTGTGTGTGTTTGTGTGTGTGTTTGTGTGTGTGTTTGTGTGTGTGTTTGTGTGTGTGTTTGTGTGTGTATGTGTGTGTGTTTGTGTGTGTGTTTGTGTGTGTATTTGTGTGTGTGTGTGTTTATGTGTGTGTTTGTGTGTGTGTTTGCGTGTGTGTTTGTGTGTGTGTTTGTGTGTGTGTTTGTGTGCGTGTTTGTGTGCGTGTTTGTGTGCGTGTTTGTGTGTGTTTGTGTGTGTGTTTGTGTGTGTGTTCGCGTGTGTGGTTGTGTGTGTGTTTGTGTGTGTGTTTGTGTGTGTGTGTGTATGTGCGTTTGTGTGTGTGTTTGTGTGTGTGTTTGTGTGTGTGTTTGTGTATGTGTTTGTGTGTGTGTTTGTGTGTGTGTTTGTGTGTGTGTTTGTGTGTGTGTTTGTGTGTGTGTTTGTGTGTCTGTTTGTGAGTGTGTTTGTGTGTGTTTGTGTGTTTGTTTGTGTGTGTGTTTGTGTGTGTGTTTGTGTGTGTGTTTGTGTGTGTGTTTGTGTGTGTGTTCGTGTGTGTGTGTTTGGGTGTGTGTGTTTGTGGGTGTGTTTGAGTGTGTATGTTTGGGTGGGTGTTTGTGTGTGTATTTGTGTGTGTGTTTGTGTGTGTGTGTTTGTGTGTGTGTGTGATTGTGTGCGTGTGTGTGTTTGTGTGTGTGTTTGTGTGTGTGTGTTTGGGTGTGTGTTTGTGTGTGTATTTGTGTGTGTGTGTTTGTGTGTGTATTTGTGTGTGTGTTTGTGCGTGCTTGTGTGTGTGTTTGTGTGTGTCTGATTGTGTGCGTGTGTGTGTTTGTGTGTGTGTGTTTGTGTGTGTGTGTGTTTGTGTGTGTGTTTGTGTGTGTGTTTGTATGTGTGTGTTTGTGTGTGTGTTTGTGTGTGTGTGTTTGTGTATGTGTTTGTGTGTGTTTGTGTGTTTGCTTCTGTGTGTGTTTGTGTGCGTGTTTGTGTGCGTGTTTGTTTGCGTGATTGTGTGCGTGTTTGTGTACGTATTTGTGTGTGTGTTTGTGTGTGTCTTTGTGTGTGTTTGTGTGTGTTTGTGTGTGTGTTTGGGAGTGTGTTTGTGTGTGTTTGTGTGTGTGTTTGTGTAGGTGTTTGTGTGCGTGTTTGTGTGCGTGTTTGTGTGCGTGTTTGTTTGCGTGTTTGTGTGTGTGTTTGTGTGCGTGTTTGAGTGCGTGTTTGTGTGCGTCTTTGTGTGCCTGTTTGTGTGCGTGTTTGTGTGCGTGTTTGTGTATGTGTTTGTGTGTGTGTTTGTGTGTGTGTTTATGTGTGTGTGTTTGTGTGTGTGTTTGTGTGTGTGTGTGATTGTGTGCGTGTGTGTGTTTGTGTGTGTGTTTGTGTGTGTGTGTTTGGGTGTGTGTTTGTGTGTGTATATGTGTGTGTGTGTTTGTGTGTGTATTTGTGTGTGTGTGTTTGTGCGTGCTTGTGTGTGTGTTTGTGTGTGTCTGATTGTGTGCGTGTGTGTGTTTGTGTGTGTGTGTGTTTGTGTGTGTGTTTGTGTGTGTGTTTGTGTGTGTGTTTGTATGTGTGTGTTTGTGTGTGTGTTTGTGTGTGTGTGTTTGTGTATGTGTTTGTGTGTGTTTGTGTGTTTGCTTCTGTGTGTGTTTGTGTGCGTGTTTGTGTGCGTGTTTGTTTGCGTGATTGTGTGCGTGTTTGTGTACGTATTTGTGTGTGTGTGTTTGTGTGTGTGTTTGTGTGTGTTTGTGTGTGTTTGTGTGTGTGTTTGGGAGTGTGTTTGTGTGTGTGTTTGTGTGTGTGTTTGTGTGTGTGTTTGTGTGCGTGTTTGTGTGCGTGTTTGTGTGCGTGTTTGTTTGCGTGTTTGTGTGTGTGTTTGTGTGCGTGTTTGAGTGCGTGTTTGTGTGCGTCTTTGTGTGCCTGTTTGTGTGCGTGTTTGTGTGCGTGTTTGTGTATGTGTTTGTGTGTGTGTTTGTGTGTGTGTTTATGTGTGTGTTTGTGTGCGTGTTTGTGTGCGTGTTTGTGTGCGTGTTTGAGTGCGCGTTTGTGTGCGTGTTTGTGTGTGTGTTTGTGTGTGTGTTTGTGTGTGTGTTTGTGTGTGAGTGTTTGTGTGCGTGTTTGTGTGCGGGTTTGTGTGTGTGTTTGTGTGTGTTGGTGTGTGTGTGTTTTTGTGTGCTTGTGTGTGTGTTTGTGTGTGTGTTTGTGTGTGTGTTTGTGTTTATGTTTGTGTGTGTGTGTGTGTGTGTGTGTGTTTGTGTGTGTGTTTGTGTGTGTTTGTGCGTGTGATTGTGTGTGTGTGTGTGTTTGTGTGGGTTTGTGTGTGAGTTTGTGTGTGTTTGTGTGTGAGTTTGTGTGTGCGTTTGTGTGTGTATTTGTGTGTGTGTTTGTGTGTGTATTTGTGTGTGTGTTTGTGTGTGTGTTTGTGTGTGTGTTTGTGTGTGTATTTGTGTGTGTTTGTGTGTGTGTTAGTGTGTGTGTGTGTTTGTGTGTGTTTGTGTGTGTGTTTGTGTGTGTTTGTGTGTGTGTTTGTGTGTGTATTTGTCTGTTTGTGTGTGTGTTAGTGTGTGTGTGTGTTTGTGTGTGTTTGTGTGTGTGTTTGTGTGTGTGTTTGTGTGTGTGTTTGTGTGTGTGTTTGTGTGTGTTTATGTGTGTTTGTGTCTGTGTGTCTGTGTGTGTGTGTGTGTCTCTGTTTGTGCGTTTGTGTGTGTGTGATTGTGTGCGTGTTTGTGTGTGTGTGATTGTGTGCGTATGTGTGTTTGTGTGTGTGTGTGTATGTGTGTGTGTGTGTGTTTGTGTGTGTGTTTGTGTGTGGTTGTATGTGTGTGTTTGTGTGTGTGTTGGTTTGTGTGTGTTCGTGTGTGTGTTTGTGTGTGTGTTTGTGTGTGTGTTTGTGTGTGTTTGTGTGTGTTTGTGTCTGTGTGTCTGTGTGTGTGTATGTGTGTGTGTTTGTGTGTGTGTTTGTGTGTGTGTTTGTGTGGGTGTGTTTGTGTGTGTGTTTGTGTGTGTGTTTGTGTGTGTGTGATTGTGTTTGTGTGTGTGTTTGTGTGTGTGTTTGTGTGTGTTTGTGTGTGTGTTTGTGTGTGTTTGTGTGTGTTTGTGTGTGTGTTTGTGAGTGTGTTTGTGTTTGTGTTTGTGTGTGTGTTTGTGTGTGATTGTTTGCGTGTGTGTGTTTGTGTTTGTGTGTTTGTGTGTGTGTGTTTGCGTGTGTTTGTGTGTGTGTTTGTATGTGTGTGTTTGTGTGTGTGTTTGTTTGTGCGTGTTTCTGTGTGTCTTTGTGTGTGTGTGTTTGTGTGTGTGTGATTGTGTTTGTGTGTGTGTGATTGTATGCGTGTGTGTGTTTGTGTGTGTGTGTGTGTGTGTTTGTGTGTGTGTTTGTCTATGTGTGTTAGTGTGTGTGTGTGTGTGTGTGTTTGTGTGCGTGTTTGTGTGTGTGTTTGTGTGCGTGTTTGTGTGCGTGTTTGTGTGCGTGTTTTTCCGCGTGTTTTTCCGTGTGTATGTGTTTGTGTGTGTTTGTGAGTGTGTTTGTGTGTGTGTTTGCGCGTGTGTTTTTGTGTGTGTTTTTGTGTGTGTTTGTGTGTGTGTTTGTGTGTGTGTTTGTGTGTGTGTTTATGTGTGTGATTGTGCGTGTGTTTGTGTGTGTGTTTGTGTGTGTGTTTGTGTGTGTGTTTGTGTGTGTGTTTGTGTGTGTATTTGTATGTGTGTGTGTGTTTATGTGCGTGTTTGTGTGTGTATTTGTGTGTGTGTTTGTGAGTGTGTTTGTGTGTGTGTTTGTGTGTGTGTTTGTGTGTGTGTTTGTGTTTATGTTTGTGTGTGTGTGTGTGTGTGTGTGTGTTTGTGTGTGTGTTTGTGTGTGTTTGTGCGTGTGATTGTGTGTGTGTGTGTGTTTGTGTGGGTTTGTGTGTGAGTTTGTGTGTGTTTGTGTGTGAGTTTGTGTGTGCGTTTGTGTGTGTATTTGTGTGTGTGTTTGTGTGTGTATTTGTGTGTGTGTTTGTGTGTGTGTTTGTGTGTGTGTTTGTGTGTGTATTTGTGTGTGTTTGTGTGTGTGTTAGTGTGTGTGTGTGTTTGTGTGTGTTTGTGTGTGTGTTTGTGTGTGTTTGTGTGTGTGTTTGTGTGTGTATTTGTCTGTTTGTGTGTGTGTTAGTGTGTGTGTGTGTTTGTGTGTGTTTGTGTGTGTGTTTGTGTGTGTGTTTGTGTGTGTGTTTGTGTGTGTGTTTGTGTGTGTTTATGTGTGTTTGTGTCTGTGTGTCTGTGTGTGTGTGTGTGTCTCTGTTTGTGCGTTTGTGTGTGTGTGATTGTGTGCGTGTTTGTGTGTGTGTGATTGTGTGCGTATGTGTGTTTGTGTGTGTGTGTGTATGTGTGTGTGTGTGTGTTTGTGTGTGTGTTTGTGTGTGGTTGTATGTGTGTGTTTGTGTGTGTGTTGGTTTGTGTGTGTTCGTGTGTGTGTTTGTGTGTGTGTTTGTGTGTGTGTTTGTGTGTGTTTGTGTGTGTTTGTGTCTGTGTGTCTGTGTGTGTGTATGTGTGTGTGTTTGTGTGTGTGTTTGTGTGTGTGTTTGTGTGGGTGTGTTTGTGTGTGTGTTTGTGTGTGTGTTTGTGTGTGTGTGATTGTGTTTGTGTGTGTGTTTGTGTGTGTGTTTGTGTGTGTTTGTGTGTGTGTTTGTGTGTGTTTGTGTGTGTTTGTGTGTGTGTTTGTGAGTGTGTTTGTGTTTGTGTTTGTGTGTGTGTTTGTGTGTGATTGTTTGCGTGTGTGTGTTTGTGTTTGTGTGTTTGTGTGTGTGTGTTTGCGTGTGTTTGTGTGTGTGTTTGTATGTGTGTGTTTGTGTGTGTGTTTGTTTGTGCGTGTTTCTGTGTGTCTTTGTGTGTGTGTGTTTGTGTGTGTGTGATTGTGTTTGTGTGTGTGTGATTGTATGCGTGTGTGTGTTTGTGTGTGTGTGTGTGTGTGTTTGTGTGTGTGTTTGTCTATGTGTGTTAGTGTGTGTGTGTGTGTGTGTGTTTGTGTGCGTGTTTGTGTGTGTGTTTGTGTGC
>CAXAOA010000386.1:95000-97500 GCA_963970395.1 Ephialtes manifestator
GTGTGTGTGTATATGTGTGTGTGTTTGTGTGTGTGTTTGTGTGTGTGTGATTGTGTGCGTGTGTGTGTTTGTGTTTGTGTGTTTGTGTGTGTGTGTTTGCGTGTGTTTGTGTGTGTGTTTGTATGTGTGTGTTTGTGTGTGTGTTTGTTTGTGCGTGTTTGTGTGTGTCTTTGTGTGTGTGTGTTTGTGTGTGTGTGATTGTGTTTGTGTGTGTGTTTGTGTGTGTGTTTGTGTGTGTGTGATTGTATGCGTGTGTGTGTTTGTGTGTGTGTGTTTGTGTATGTGTGTGTGTGTGTTTGTGTGTGTGTTTGTCTGTGTGTGTTTGTGTGTGTGTGTGTTTGTGTGTGTGTCTGTGTTTGTGTGTGTGCTTGTGTGTGGGTTTGTGTGTGTTTGAGTGTGTGTTTATGTGTGTGTTTGTGTGCGTGTTTGTGTGTGTGTTTGTGAGCGTGTTTGTGTGCGTGTTTGTGTGCGTGTTTTTCCCCGTGTTTTTCCGTATGTATGTGTTTGTGTGTGTGATTGTGAGTGTGTTTGTGTGTGTGTTTGCGTGTGTGTTTTTGTGTGTGTTTGTGTGTGTGTTTGTGTGTGTGTTTGTGTGTGTGTTTGTGTGTGTGTTTGTGTGTGTGTTTGTGTGTGTGATTGTGCGTGTGTTTGTGTGTGTGTTTGTGTGTGTGTTTGTGTGTGTGTTTGTGTGTGTATATGTGTGTGTGTGTGTTTATGTGCGTGTTTGTGTGTGTATTTGTGTGTGTGTTTGTGTGTGTGTTTGTGTGTGTGTGATTGTGCGTGTGTTTGTGTGTGTGTTTGTGTGTTTGTTTGTGTGTGTGTTTGTGTGTGTATTTGTGTGTGTGTGTGTGTTTATGTGCGTGTTTGTGTGTGTATTTGTGTGTGTGTTTGTGAGTGTGTTTGTGTGTGTGTTTGCGAGTGTGTTTGTGTGTCTGTTTGTGTGTGTGTTTGTATGTGTGTTTGTGTGTGTGTTTGTGTGTGTGTTTGTGTGTGTGTTTGTGTGTGTGTTTGTGTGTGTGTTTGTGTGTGTGTTTGTGTGTGTGTTTGTGTGTGTGTTTGTGTGTGTGTTTGTGTGTGTGTTTGTGTGTGTATGTGTGTGTGTTTGTGTGTGTGTTTGTGGGTGTATTTGTGTGTGTGTGTGTTTATGTGTGTGTTTGCGTGTGTGTTTGTGTGTGTGTTTGTGTGTATGTTTGTGTGCGTGTTTGTGTGCGTGTTTGTGTGTGTGTGTTTGTGCGTGCTTGTGTGTGTGTTTGTGTGTGTCTGATTGTGTGCGTGTGTGTGTGTGTTTGTGTGTTTGTTTGTGTGTGTGTTTGTGTGTGTGTTTGTATGTGTGTGTTTGTCTGTGTGTTTGTGTGTGTGTTTGTGTGTGTGTGTTTGTGTGTGTTTGTGTGTTTGCTTCTGTGTGTGTTTGTGTGCGTGTTTGTGTGCGTGTTTGTTTGCGTGATTGTGTGCGTGTTTGTGTACGTATTTGTGTGTGTGTGTTTGTGTGTGTGTTTGTGTGTGTTTGTGTGTGTTTGTGTGTGTGTTTGGGAGTGTGTTTGTGTGTGTGTTTGTGTGTGTGTTTGTGTGTGTGTTTGTGTGTGTGTTTGTGTGCGTGTTTGTGTGCGTGTTTGTGTGCGTGTTTGTTTGCGTGTTTGTGTGTGTGTTTGTGTGCGTGTTTGAGTGCGTGTTTGTGTGCGTCTTTGTGTGCCTGTTTGTGTGCGTGTTTGTGTGCGTGTTTGTGTATGTGTTTGTGTGTGTGTTTGTGTGTGTGTTTATGTGTGTGTTTGTGTGCGTGTTTGTGTGCGTGTTTGTGTGCGTGTTTGAGTGCGCGTTTGTGTGCGTGTTTGTGTGTGTGTTTGTGTGTGTGTTTGTGTGTGTGTTTGTGTGTGAGTGTTTGTGTGCGTGTTTGTGTGCGGGTTTGTGTGTGTGTTTGTGTGTGTTTGTGTGTGTGTGTTTTTGTGTGCTTGTGTGTGTGTTTGTGTGTGTGTTTGTGTGTGTGTTTGTGTTTATGTTTGTGTGTGTGTGTGTGTGTGTGTGTTTGTGTGTGTGTTTGTGTGTGTGTTTGTGTGTGTTTGTGCGTGTGATTGTGTGTGTGTGTGTGTTTGTGTGGGTTTGTGTGTGAGTTTGTGTGTGTTTGTGTGTGAGTTTGTGTGTGCGTTTGTGTGTGTATTTGTGTGTGTGTTTGTGTGTGTATTTGTGTGTGTGTTTGTGTGTGTGTTTGTGTGTGTGTTTGTGTGTGTATTTGTGTGTGTTTGTGTGTGTGTTAGTGTGTGTGTGTGTTTGTGTGTGTTTGTGTGTGTGTTTGTGTGTGTTTGTGTGTGTGTTTGTGTGTGTATTTGTCTGTTTGTGTGTGTGTTAGTGTGTGTGTGTGTTTGTGTGTGTTTGTGTGTGTGTTTGTGTGTGTGTTTGTGTGTGTGTTTGTGTGTGTGTTTGTGTGTGTTTATGTGTGTTTGTGTCTGAGTGTCTGTGTGTGTGTGTGTGTCTCTGTTTGTGCGTTTGTGTGTGTGTGATTGTGTGC
>CAXAOA010000386.1:100000-102500 GCA_963970395.1 Ephialtes manifestator
GTTTGCGTGTGTGTTTTTGTGTGTGTTTGTGTGTGTTTGTGTGTGTGTTTTTGTGTGTGTTTGTGTGTGTGTTTGTGTGTGTGTTTGTGTGTGTGTTTGTGTGTGTGTTTGTGTGTGTGTTTGTGTGTGTGATTGTGCGTGTGTTTGTGTGTGTGTTTGTGTGTGTGTTTGTGTGTGTGTTTGTGTGTGTATATGTGTGTGTGTGTGTTTATGTGCGTGTTTGTGTGTGTATTTGTGTGTGTGTTTGTGTGTGTGTTTGTGTGTGTGATTGTGCGTGTGTTTGTGTGTGTGTTTGTGTGTTTGTTTGTGTGTGTGTTTGTGTGTGTATTTGTGTGTGTGTGTGTGTTTATGTGCGTGTTTGTGTGTGTATTTGTGTGTGTGTTTGTGAGTGTGTTTGTGTGTGTGTTTGCGAGTGTGTTTGTGTGTCTGTTTGTGTGTGTGTTTGTATGTGTGTTTGTGTGTGTGTTTGTGTGTGTGTTTGTGTGTGTGTTTGTGTGTGTGTTTGTGTGTGTGTTTGTGTGTGTGTTTGTGTGTGTGTTTGTGTGTGCGTTTGTGTGTGTATGTGTGTGTGTTTGTGTGTGTGTTTGTGGGTGTATTTGTGTGTGTGTGTGTTTATGTGTGTGTTTGCGTGTGTGTTTGTGTGTGTGTTTGTGTGTATGTTTGTGTGCGTGTTTGTGTGCGTGTTTGTGTGTGTGTGTTTGTGCGTGCTTGTGTGTGTGTTTGTGTGTGTCTGATTGTGTGCGTGTGTGTGTGTGTTTGTGTGTTTGTTTGTGTGTGTGTTTGTGTGTGTGTTTGTATGTGTGTGTTTGTGTGTGTGTTTGTGTGTGTGTGTTTGTGTATGTGTTTGTGTGTGTTTGTGTGTTTGCTTCTGTGTGTGTTTGTGTGCGTGTTTGTGTGCGTGTTTGTTTGCGTGATTGTGTGCGTGTTTGTGTACGTATTTGTGTGTGTGTTTGTGTGTGTGTTTGTGTGTGTTTGTGTGTGTGTTTGTTTGTGTGTTTGTGTGTGTGTTTGTGTGTGTGTTTGTGTGCGTGTTTGTGTGTGTGTTTGTGTGTGTGTTCGTGTGTGTGTGTTTGGGTGTGTGTGTTTGTGGGTGTGTTTGAGTGTGTATGTTTGGGTGGGTGTTTGTGTGTGTATTTGTGTGTGTGTGTTTGTGTGTGTGTTTGTGTGTGTGTGTGTTTGTGTGTGCTTGTGTGTGTGTTTGTGTGTGTGTGATTGTGTGCGTGTGTGTGTTTGTGTGTGTGTTTGTGTGTGTGTTTGTGTGTGTGTGTTTGGGTGTGTGTGTTTGTGTGTGTGTTTGTGTGTGTGTTTGTGTGTGTATTTGTGTGTGTGTGGGTTTGTGTGTGTATTTGTGTGTGTGTGTGCGTGCTTGTGTGTGTGTTTGTGTGTGTCTGATTGTGTGCGTGTGTGTGTTTGTGTGTGTGTTTGTGTGTGTGTTTGTGTGTGTGTTTGTATGTGTGTGTTTGTGTGTGTGTTTGTGTGTGTGTGTTTGTGTATGTGTTCGTGTGTGTTTGTGTGTTTGCTTCTGTGTGTGTTTGTGTGCGTGTTTGTTTGCGTGATTGTGTGCGTGTTTGTGTACGTATTTGTGTGTGTGTTTGTGTGTGTTTGTGTGTGTTTGTGTGTGTGTTTGGGAGTGTGTTTGTGTGTGTGTTTGCGTGTCTGTTTGTGTGTGTGTTTGTGTGTGTGTTTGTGTGCGTGTTTGTGTGCGTGTTTGTGTGCGTGTTTGTTTGCGTGTTTGTGTGTGTGTTTGTGTGTGTGTTTGTGTGTGTGTTTGTGTGTGTTTTTGTGTGTGTGTTTGTGTGTGTGTTTGTGTGTGTGTTTGTGTGTGTGTTTGCGTGTGTTTTTGTGTGTGTATTTGTGTGTGTGTGTGTTTATGTGTGTGTTTGTGTGTGTGTTTGCGTGTGTGTTTGTGTGTGTGTTTGTGTGTGTGTTTGTGTGCGTGTTTGTGTGCGTGTTTGTGTGCGTGTTTGTGTGTGTTTGTGTGTGTGTTTGTGTGTGTGTTCGCGTGTGTGGTTGTGTGTGTGTTTGTGTGTGTGTGTGTATGTGCGTTTGTGTGTGTGTTTGTGTGTGTGTTTGTGTGTGTGTTTGTGTATGTGTTTGTGTGTGTGTTTGTGTGTGTGTTTGTGTGTGTGTTTGTGTGTGTGTTTGTGTGTGTGTTCGCGTGTGTGTTTGTGTGTGTGTTTGTGTGTGTGTTTGTGTGTGTGTTTGTGTGTGTGTTTGTGTGCGTGTTTGTGTGTGTGTTTGTGTGTGTGTTCGTGTGTGTGTGTTTGGGTGTGTGTGTTTGTGGGTGTGTTTGAGTGTGTATGTTTGGGTGGGTGTTTGTGTGTGTATTTGTGTGTGTGTGTTTGTGTGTGTGTGTGTGTGTGTGTGTCTGTGTGTGCTTGTGTGTGTGTTTGTGTGTGTGTGTGTGATTGTGTGCGTGTGTGTGTTTATGTGTGTGTTTGTGTGTGTGTTTGGGTGTGTGTTTGTGTGTGTATTTGTGTGTGTGTGGGTTTGTGTGTGT
>CAXAOA010000386.1:105000-110000 GCA_963970395.1 Ephialtes manifestator
GTGTGTGTGTTTGTGTGTGTGTTTGTGTGTGTGTTTGTATGTGTGTGTTTGTGTGTGTGTTGGTTTGTGTGTGTTCGTGTGTGTGTTTGTGTGTGTGTTTGTGTGTGTGTTTGTGTGTGTTTGTATGTGTGTTTGTGTGTGTGTTTGTGTGTGTGTTTGTGTGTGTGTTTGTGTGTGTGTTTGTGTGTGTGTTTGTGTGTGTTTATGTGTGTATGTGTGTGTGTTTGTGTGTGTGTTTGTGTGTGTATTTGTGTGTGTGTGTGTTTATGTGTGTGTTTGCGTGTGTGTTTGTGCGTGTGATTGTGTGTGTGTGTGTGTGTGTGTGTGTGTTTGTGTTGGTTTGTGTGTGAGTTTGTGTGTGTTTGTGTGTGAGTTTGTGTGTGCGTTTGTGTGTGTATTTGTGTGTGTGTTTGTGTGTGTATTTGTGTGTGTGTTTGTGTGTGTGTTTGTGTGTGTGTTTGTGTGTGTATTTGTGTGTGTTTGTGTGTGTGTTAGTGTGTGTGTGTGTGTTTGTGTGTGTTTGTGTGTGTGTTTGTGTGTGTTTGTGTGTGTGTTAGTGTGTGTGTGTGTGTTTGTGTGTGTTTGTGTGTGTGTTTGTGTGTGTGTTTGTGTGTGTGTTTGTGTGTGTGTTTGTGTGTGTATTTGTATGTGTGTGTGTGTTTATGTGCGTGTTTGTGTGTGTATTTGTGTGTGTGTTTGTGAGTGTGTTTGTGTGTGTGTTTGCGAGTGTGTTTGTGTGTCTGTTTGTGTGTGTGTTTGTATGTGTGTTTGTGTGTGTGTTTGTGTGTGTGTTTGTGTGTGTGTTTGTGTGTGTGTTTGTGTGCGTGTTTGTGTGCGTGTTTGTGTGCGTGTTTTTCCGCGTGTTTTTCCGTGTGTATGTGTTTGTGTGTGTGTTTGTGAGTGTGTTTGTGTGTGTGTTTGCGCGTGTGTTTTTGTGTGTGTTTTTGTGTGTGTTTGTGTGTGTGTTTGTGTGTGTGTTTGTGTGTGTGTTTATGTGTGTGATTGTGCGTGTGTTTGTGTGTGTGTTTGTGTGTGTGTTTGTGTGTGTGTTTGTGTGTGTGTTTGTGTGTGTATTTGTATGTGTGTGTGTGTTTATGTGCGTGTTTGTGTGTGTATTTGTGTGTGTGTTTGTGAGTGTGTTTGTGTGTGTGTTTGCGAGTGTGTTTGTGTGTCTGTTTGTGTGTGTGTTTGTATGTGTGTTTGTGTGTGTGTTTGTGTGTGTGTTTGTGTGTGTGTTTGTGTGTGTGTGTTTGTGTGTGTGTTTGTGTGTGTGTTTGTGTGTGTTTGTGTGTGTATGTGTGTGTGTTTGTGTGTGTGTTTGTGTGTGTATTTGTGTGTGTGTGTGTTTATGTGTGTGTTTGTGTGTGTGTTTGCGTGTGTGTTTGTGCGTGTGATTGTGTGTGTGTGTGTGTGTGTGTGTGTTTGTGTTGGTTTGTGTGTGAGTTTGTGTGTGTTTGTGTGTGAGTTTGTGTGTGCGTTTGTGTGTGTATTTGTGTGTGTGTTTGTGTGTGTATTTGTGTGTGTGTTTGTGTGTGTGTTTGTGTGTGTATTTGTGTGTGTTTGTGTGTGTGTTAGTGTGTGTGTGTGTGTTTGTGTGTGTTTGTGTGTGTGTTTGTGTGTGTTTGTGTGTGTGTTAGTGTGTGTGTGTGTGTTTGTGTGTGTTTGTGTGTGTGTTTGTGTGTGTGTATGTGTGTGTGTTTGTGTGTGTATTTGTCTGTTTGTGTGTGCGTGTGTTTGTGTGTGTTTGTGTGTGTTTGTGTGTGTGTTCGTGTGTGTGTTTGTGTGTGTGTTTGTGTGTGTGTTTGTGTGTGTGTTTGTGTGTGTGTTTGTGTGTGTGTTTGTGTGTGTTTGTGTGTGTTTGTGTCTGTGTGTCTGTGTGTGTGTGTGTCTCTGTTTGTGCGTTTGTGTGTGTGTGATTGTGTGCGTGTTTGTGTGTGTGTGATTGTGTGCGTATGTGTGTTTGTTTGTGTGTGTATGTGTGTGTGTGTGTTTGTGTGTGTGTTTGTATATGTGTTTGTTTGTGTGTGTTTGTGTGTGTGTTGGTTTGTGTGTGTTCGTGTGTGTGTTTGTGTGTGTGTTTGTGTGTGTGTTTGTGTGTGTGTTTGTGTGTGTTTGTGTGTGCTTGTGTCTGTGTGTCTGTGTGTGTGTATATGTGTGTGTGTTTGTGTGTGTGTTTGTGTGTGTGTGATTGTGTGCGTGTGTGTGTTTGTGTTTGTGTGTTTGTGTGTGTGTGTTTGCGTGTGTTTGTGTGTGTGTTTGTATGTGTGTGTTTGTGTGTGTGTTTGTTTGTGCGTGTTTGTGTGTGTCTTTGTGTGTGTGTGTTTGTGTGTGTGTGATTGTGTTTGTGTGTGTGTTTGTGTGTGTGTTTGTGTGTGTGTTTGTGTGTGTGTGATTGTATGCGTGTGTGTGTTTGTGTGTGTGTGTTTGTGTATGTGTGTGTGTGTGTTTGTGTGTGTGTTTGTCTGTGTGTGTTTGTGTGTGTGTGTGTTTGTGTGTGTGTCTGTGTTTGTGTGTGTGCTTGTGTGTGGGTTTGTGTGTGTTTGAGTGTGTGTTTATGTGTGTGTTTGTGTGCGTGTTTGTGTGTGTGTTTGTGAGCGTGTTTGTGTGCGTGTTTGTGTGCGTGTTTTTCCCCGTGTTTTTCCGTATGTATGTGTTTGTGTGTGTGATTGTGAGTGTGTTTGTGTGTGTGTTTGCGTGTGTGTTTTTGTGTGTGTTTGTGTGTGTGTTTTTGTGTGTGTTTGTGTGTGTGTTTGTGTGTGTGTTTGTGTGTGTGTTTGTGTGTGTGTTTGTGTGTGTGATTGTGCGTGTGTTTGTGTGTGTGTTTGTGTGTGTGTTTGTGTGTGTGTTTGTGTGTGTATATGTGTGTGTGTGTGTTTATGTGCGTGTTTGTGTGTGTATTTGTGTGTGTGTTTGTGTGTGTGTTTGTGTGTGTGATTGTGCGTGTGTTTGTGTGTGTGTTTGTGTGTTTGTTTGTGTGTGTGTTTGTGTGTGTATTTGTGTGTGTGTGTGTGTTTATGTGCGTGTTTGTGTGTGTATTTGTGTGTGTGTTTGTGAGTGTGTTTGTGTGTGTGTTTGCGAGTGTGTTTGTGTGTCTGTTTGTGTGTGTGTTTGTATGTGTGTTTGTGTGTGTGTTTGTGTGTGTGTTTGTGTGTGTGTTTGTGTGTGTGTTTGTGTGTGTGTTTGTGTGTGTGTTTGTGTGTGTGTTTGTGTGTGTGTTTGTGTGTGTGTTTGTGTGTGTATGTGTGTGTGTTTGTGTGTGTGTTTGTGGGTGTATTTGTGTGTGTGTGTGTTTATGTGTGTGTTTGCGTGTGTGTTTGTGTGTGTGTTTGTGTGTATGTTTGTGTGCGTGTTTGTGTGCGTGTTTGTGTGTGTGTGTTTGTGCGTGCTTGTGTGTGTGTTTGTGTGTGTCTGATTGTGTGCGTGTGTGTGTGTGTTTGTGTGTTTGTTTGTGTGTGTGTTTGTGTGTGTGTTTGTATGTGTGTGTTTGTGTGTGTGTTTGTGTGTGTGTTTGTGTGTGTGTGTTTGTGTGTGTTTGTGTGTTTGCTTCTGTGTGTGTTTGTGTGCGTGTTTGTGTGCGTGTTTGTTTGCGTGATTGTGTGCGTGTTTGTGTACGTATTTGTGTGTGTGTGTTTGTGTGTGTGTTTGTGTGTGTTTGTGTGTGTTTGTGTGTGTGTTTGGGAGTGTGTTTGTGTGTGTGTTTGTGTGTGTGTTTGTGTGTGTGTTTGTGTGTGTGTTTGTGTGCGTGTTTGTGTGCGTGTTTGTGTGCGTGTTTGTTTGCGTGTTTGTGTGTGTGTTTGTGTGCGTGTTTGAGTGCGTGTTTGTGTGCGTCTTTGTGTGCCTGTTTGTGTGCGTGTTTGTGTGCGTGTTTGTGTATGTGTTTGTGTGTGTGTTTGTGTGTGTGTTTATGTGTGTGTTTGTGTGCGTGTTTGTGTGCGTGTTTGTGTGCGTGTTTGAGTGCGCGTTTGTGTGCGTGTTTGTGTGTGTGTTTGTGTGTGTGTTTGTGTGTGTGTTTGTGTGTGAGTGTTTGTGTGCGTGTTTGTGTGCGGGTTTGTGTGTGTGTTTGTGTGTGTTTGTGTGTGTGTGTTTTTGTGTGCTTGTGTGTGTGTTTGTGTGTGTGTTTGTGTGTGTGTTTGTGTTTATGTTTGTGTGTGTGTGTGTGTGTGTGTTTGTGTGTGTGTTTGTGTGTGTTTGTGCGTGTGATTGTGTGTGTGTGTGTGTTTGTGTGGGTTTGTGTGTGAGTTTGTGTGTGTTTGTGTGTGAGTTTGTGTGTGCGTTTGTGTGTGTATTTGTGTGTGTGTTTGTGTGTGTATTTGTGTGTGTGTTTGTGTGTGTGTTTGTGTGTGTGTTTGTGTGTGTATTTGTGTGTGTTTGTGTGTGTGTTAGTGTGTGTGTGTGTTTGTGTGTGTTTGTGTGTGTGTTTGTGTGTGTTTGTGTGTGTGTTTGTGTGTGTATTTGTCTGTTTGTGTGTGTGTTAGTGTGTGTGTGTGTTTGTGTGTGTTTGTGTGTGTGTTTGTGTGTGTGTTTGTGTGTGTGTTTGTGTGTGTGTTTGTGTGTGTTTATGTGTGTTTGTGTCTGTGTGTCTGTGTGTGTGTGTGTGTCTCTGTTTGTGCGTTTGTGTGTGTGTGATTGTGTGCGTGTTTGTGTGTGTGTGATTGTGTGCGTATGTGTGTTTGTGTGTGTGTGTGTATGTGTGTGTGTGTGTGTTTGTGTGTGTGTTTGTGTGTGGTTGTATGTGTGTGTTTGTGTGTGTGTTGGTTTGTGTGTGTTCGTGTGTGTGTTTGTGTGTGTGTTTGTGTGTGTGTTTGTGTGTGTTTGTGTGTGTTTGTGTCTGTGTGTCTGTGTGTGTGTATGTGTGTGTGTTTGTGTGTGTGTTTGTGTGTGTGTTTGTGTGGGTGTGTTTGTGTGTGTGTTTGTGTGTGTGTTTGTGTGTGTGTTTGTGTGTGTGTTTGTGTGTGTGTGATTGTGTTTGTGTGTGTGTTTGTGTGTGTTTGTGTGTGTGT
>CAXAOA010000386.1:125000-127500 GCA_963970395.1 Ephialtes manifestator
GTTTGTGTGTGTGTTTGTATGTGTGTGTTTGTGTGTGTGTTTGTTTGTGCGTGTTTGTGTGTGTCTTTGTGTGTGTGTGTTTGTGTGTGTGTGATTGTGTTTGTGTGTGTGTTTGTGTGTGTGTTTGTGTGTGTGTTTGTGTGTGTGTGATTGTATGCGTGTGTGTGTTTGTGTGTGTGTGTTTGTGTATGTGTGTGTGTGTGTTTGTGTGTGTGTTTGTCTGTGTGTGTTTGTGTGTGTGTGTGTTTGTGTGTGTGTCTGTGTTTGTGTGTGTGCTTGTGTGTGGGTTTGTGTGTGTTTGAGTGTGTGTTTATGTGTGTGTTTGTGTGCGTGTTTGTGTGTGTGTTTGTGAGCGTGTTTGTGTGCGTGTTTGTGTGCGTGTTTTTCCCCGTGTTTTTCCGTATGTATGTGTTTGTGTGTGTGATTGTGAGTGTGTTTGTGTGTGTGTTTGCGTGTGTGTTTTTGTGTGTGTTTGTGTGTGTTTGTGTGTGTGTTTTTGTGTGTGTTTGTGTGTGTGTTTGTGTGTGTGTTTGTGTGTGTGTTTGTGTGTGTGTTTGTGTGTGTGTTTGTGTGTGTGATTGTGCGTGTGTTTGTGTGTGTGTTTGTGTGTGTGTTTGTGTGTGTGTTTGTGTGTGTATATGTGTGTGTGTGTGTTTATGTGCGTGTTTGTGTGTGTATTTGTGTGTGTGTTTGTGTGTGTGTTTGTGTGTGTGATTGTGCGTGTGTTTGTGTGTGTGTTTGTGTGTTTGTTTGTGTGTGTGTTTGTGTGTGTATTTGTGTGTGTGTGTGTGTTTATGTGCGTGTTTGTGTGTGTATTTGTGTGTGTGTTTGTGAGTGTGTTTGTGTGTGTGTTTGCGAGTGTGTTTGTGTGTCTGTTTGTGTGTGTGTTTGTATGTGTGTTTGTGTGTGTGTTTGTGTGTGTGTTTGTGTGTGTGTTTGTGTGTGTGTTTGTGTGTGTGTTTGTGTGTGTGTTTGTGTGTGTGTTTGTGTGTGTGTTTGTGTGTGTGTTTGTGTGTGTATGTGTGTGTGTTTGTGTGTGTGTTTGTGGGTGTATTTGTGTGTGTGTGTGTTTATGTGTGTGTTTGCGTGTGTGTTTGTGTGTGTGTTTGTGTGTATGTTTGTGTGCGTGTTTGTGTGCGTGTTTGTGTGTGTGTGTTTGTGCGTGCTTGTGTGTGTGTTTGTGTGTGTCTGATTGTGTGCGTGTGTGTGTGTGTTTGTGTGTTTGTTTGTGTGTGTGTTTGTGTGTGTGTTTGTATGTGTGTGTTTGTGTGTGTGTTTGTGTGTGTGTGTTTGTGTATGTGTTTGTGTGTGTTTGTGTGTTTGCTTCTGTGTGTGTTTGTGTGCGTGTTTGTGTGCGTGTTTGTTTGCGTGATTGTGTGCGTGTTTGTGTACGTATTTGTGTGTGTGTTTGTGTGTGTGTTTGTGTGTGTTTGTGTGTGTGTTTGTTTGTGTGTTTGTGTGTGTGTTTGTGTGTGTGTTTGTGTGCGTGTTTGTGTGTGTGTTTGTGTGTGTGTTCGTGTGTGTGTGTTTGGGTGTGTGTGTTTGTGGGTGTGTTTGAGTGTGTATGTTTGGGTGGGTGTTTGTGTGTGTATTTGTGTGTGTGTGTTTGTGTGTGTGTGTGTTTGTGTGTGCTTGTGTGTGTGTTTGTGTGTGTGTGATTGTGTGCGTGTGTGTGTTTGTGTGTGTGTTTGTGTGTGTGTTTGTGTGTGTGTGTTTGGGTGTGTGTGTTTGTGTGTGTGTTTGGGTGTGTGTTTGTGTGTGTATTTGTGTGTGTGTGGGTTTGTGTGTGTATTTGTGTGTGTGTGTGCGTGCTTGTGTGTGTGTTTGTGTGTGTCTGATTGTGTGCGTGTGTGTGTTTGTGTGTGTGTTTGTGTGTGTGTTTGTATGTGTGTGTTTGTGTGTGTGTTTGTGTGTGTGTGTTTGTGTATGTGTTTGTGTGTGTTTGTGTGTTTGCTTCTGTGTGTGTTTGTGTGCGTGTTTGTTTGCGTGATTGTGTGCGTGTTTGTGTACGGATTTGTGTGTGTGTTTGTGTGTGTTTGTGTGTGTTTGTGTGTGTGTTTGGGAGTGTGTTTGTGTGTGTGTTTGCGTGTCTGTTTGTGTGTGTGTTTGTGTGTGTGTTTGTGTGCGTGTTTGTGTGCGTGTTTGTGTGCGTGTTTGTTTGCGTGTTTGTGTGTGTGTTTGTGTGTGTGTTTGTGTGTGTGTTTGTGTGTGTTTTTGTGTGTGTGTTTGTGTGTGTGTTTGTGTGTGTGTTTGTGTGTGTGTTTGCGTGTGTTTTTGTGTGTGTATTTGTGTGTGTGTGTGTTTATGTGTGTGTTTGTGTGTGTGTTTGCGTGTGTGTTTGTGTGTGTGTTTGTGTGTGTGTTTGTGTGCGTGTTTGTGTGCGTGTTTGTGTGCGTGTTTGTATGTGTTTGTGTGTGTGTTTGTGTGTGTGTTCGCGTGTGTGGTTGTGTGTGTGTTTGTGTGTGTGTGTGTATGTGCGTTTGTGTGTGTGTTTGTGTGT
>CAXAOA010000386.1:147500-150000 GCA_963970395.1 Ephialtes manifestator
TTTGTGTGTGTATTTGTGTGTGTGTGTTTGTGTGTGTGTGTTTGTGTGTGCTTGTGGGTGTGTTTGTGTGTGTGTGGGATTGTGTGCGTGTGTGTGTTTGTGTGTGTGTTTGTGTGTGTGTGTTTGCGTGTGTGTGTTTGTGTGTGTTTGGGTGTGTGTTTGTGTGTGTATTTGTGTGTGTATGTGTTTGTGTGTGTGTGTGTTTGTGTGTGTATTTGTGTGTGTGTGTTTGTGCGTGCTTGTGTGTGTGTTTGTGTGTGTGTGATTGTGTGCGTGTGTGTGTTTGTTTGTGTGTGATTGTGTGCGTGTGTGTGTTTGTGTGTGTGTGTTTGTGTGTGTGCGTGTTTGTGTGTGTGTTTGTGTGTGTGTTTGTATGTGTGTGTTTGTGTGTGTGTTTGTTTGTGCGTGTTTGTGTGTGTGTGTTTGTGTGTGTGTTTGTGTGTGTGTTTGTGTGTGTGTTTGTGTGTGTGTGTTTGTGTATGTGTTTGTGTGTGTTTGTGTGTTTGTTTCTGTGTGTGTTTGTGTGCGTGTTTGTGTGCGTGTTTGTGTGCGTGTTTGTTTGCGTGATTGTGTGCGTGTTTGTGTACGTGTTTGTGTGTGTGTTTGTGTGTGTGTTTGGGAGTGTGTTTGTGTGTGTGTTTGTGTGCGTGTTTGTGTGCGTGTTTGTGTGCGTGTTTGTTTGCGTGTTTGTGTGTGTGTTTGTGTGCGTGTTTTAGTGCGTGTTTGTGTGCGTCTTTGTGTGCCTGTTTGTGTGCGTGTTTGTGTGCGTGTTTGTGTATGTGTTTGTGTGTGTGTTTGTGTGTGTGTTTATGTGTGTATTTGTGTGTGTTTGTGTGCGTGTTTGTGTGCGTGTTTGAGTGCGCGTTTGTGTGCGTGTTTGTGTGTGTGTTTGTGTGTGTGTTTGTGTGTGTGTTTGTGTGTGTGTGTTTGTGTGCGTGTTTGTGTGCGTGTTTGTGTGTGTGTTTGTGTGTGTTTGTGTGTGTGTGTTTTTGTGTGCTTGTGTGTGTGTTTGTGTGTGTGTTTGTGTGTGTGTTTGTGTGTGTGTGTGTGTTTGTGTGTGTGTTTGTGTTTATGTTTGTGTGTGTGTGTGTGTGTGTGTGTGTGGGTTTGTGTGTGAGTTTGTGTGTGTTTGTGTGTGAGTTTGTGTGTGCGTTTGTGTGTGTATTTGTGTGTGTGTTTGTGTGTGTATTTGTGTGTGTGTTTGTGTGTGTGTTTGTGTGTGTATTTGTGTGTGTTTGTGTGTGTGTTAGTGTGTGTGTGTGTTTGTGTGTGTGTTAGTGTGTGTGTGTGTGTTTGTGTGTGTTTGTGTGTGTGTTTGTGTGTGTATTTGTCTGTTTGTGTGCGTGTTAGTGTGTGTGTGTGTGTTTGTGTGTGTGTTCGTGTGTGTGTTTGTGTGTGTGTTTGTGTGTGTGTTTGTGTGTGTTTGTGTGTGTTTGTGTCTGTGTGTGTGTGTGTGTCTCTGTTTGTGCGTTTTTGTGTGTGTGATTGTGTGCGTGTTTGTGTGTGTGTGATTGTGTGCGTATGTGTGTTCGTGTGTGTGTATGTGTGTGTGTGTGTTTGTGTGTGTGTTTGTATGTGTGTGTTTGTGTGTGTGTTGGTTTGTGTGTGATCGTGTGTGTGTTTGTGTGTGTTTGTGTGTGTTTGTGTGTGTTTGTGTCTGTGTGTATGTGTGTGTGTGTATGTGTGTGTGTTTGTGTGTGTGTTTGTGTGGGTGTGTTTGTGTGTGTGTGTTTGTGTGTGTGTTTGTGTGTGTGTTTGTGTGTGTGTGATTGTGTTTGTGTGTGTGTTTGTGTGTGTGTTTGTGTGTGTTTGTGTGTGTGTTTGTGTGTGTTTGTGTGTGTTTGTGTGTGTGTTTGTGAGTGTGTTTGTGTGTGTGTTTGTGTGTGTGTTTGTGTGTGTGTGATTGTGTGCGTGTGTGTGTTTGTGTTTGTGTGTTTGTGTGTGTGTGTTTGCGTGTGTTTGTGTGTGTGTTTGTATGTGTGTGTTTGTGTGTGTGTTTGTTTGTGCGTGTTTGTGTGTGTCTTTGTGTGTGTGTGTTTGTGTGTGTGTGATTGTGTTTGTGTGTGTGTTTGTGTGTGTGTTTGTGTGTGTGTGTGATTGTATGCGTGTGTGTGTTTGTGTGTGTGTGTTTGTGTGTGTGTGTGTGTGTTTGTGTGTGTGTTTGTCTGTGTGTGTTTGTGTGTGTGTGTGTTTGTGTGTGTGTCTGTGTTTGTGTGTGTGTTTGTGTGTGGGTTTGTGTGTGTTTGAGTGTGTGTTTAAGTGTGTGTTTGTGTGCGTGTTTGTGTGTGTGTTTGTGTGCGTGTTTGTGTGCGTGTTTGTGTGCGTGTTTGTGTGCGTGTTTGTGTGCGTGTTTTTCCGCGTGTTTTTCCGTGTGTATGTGTTTGTGAGTGTGTTTGTGTGTGTGTTTGCGTGTGTGTTTTTGTGTGTGTTTGTGTGTGTGTTTTTGTGTGTGTTTGTGTGTGTGTTTGTGTGTGTGTTTGTGTGTGTGTTTATGTGTGTG
>CAXAOA010000386.1:155000-172500 GCA_963970395.1 Ephialtes manifestator
TTTGTGTGTGTGTTTTTGTGTGTGTTTGTGTGTGTGTTTGTGTGCGTGTTTGTGTGTGTGTTTGTGTGTGTGTTTGTGTGTGTGTTTGTGTGTGTGTTCGCGTGTGTGGTTGTGTGTGTGTTTGTGTGTGTGTTTGTGTGTGTGTTTCTATGTGTGTTTGTGTGTGTGTTTGTGTGTGTGTTTGTGTGTGTGTTTGTGTATGTGTTTGTGTGTGTGTTTGTGTGTGTGTTTGTGTGTGTGTTTGTGTGTGTGTTTGTGTGTGTGTTTGTGTGTGTGTTTGTGTGTGTGTGATTGTATGCGTGTGTGTGTTTGTGTGTGTGTGTTTGTGTATGTGTGTGTGTGTGTTTGTGTGTGTGTTTGTCTGTGTGTGTGTGTGTTTGTGTGTGTGTCTGTGTTTGTGTGTGTGTTTGTGTGTGGGTTTGTGTGTGTTTGAGTGTGTGTTTATGTGTGTGTTTGTGTGCGTGTTTGTGTGTGTGTTTGTGAGCGTGTTTGTGTGCGTGTTTGTGTGCGTATTTTTCCGCGTGTTTTTCCGTGTGTATGTGTTTGTGTGTGTGATTGTGAGTGTGTTTGTGTGTGTGTTTGCGTGTGTGTTTTTGTGTGTGTTTGTGTGTGTTTGTGTGTGTGTTTTTGTGTGTGTTTGTGTGTGTGTTTGTGTGTGTGTTTGTGTGTGTTTGTGTGTGTGTTTGTGTGTGTGATTGTGCGTGTGTTTGTGTGTGTGTTTGTGTGTGTGTTTGTGTGTGTGTTTGTGTGTGTATTTGTGTGTGTGTGTGTTTATGTGCGTGTTTGTGTGTGTATTTGTGTGTGTGTTTGTGTGTGTGTTTGTGTGTGTGATTGTGCGTTTGTTTGTGTGTGTGTTTGTGTGTGTGTTTGTGTGTGTGTTTGTGTGTGTATTTGTGTGTGTGTGTGTTTATGTATTTGTGTGTGTGTGTATTTGTGTGTGTGTTTGTGAGTGTGTTTGTGTGTGTGTTTGCGAGTGTGTTTGTGTGTCTGTTTGTGTGTGTGTTTGTATGTGTGTTTGTGTGTGTGTTTGTGTGTGTGTTTGTGTGTGTGTTTGTGTGTGTGTTTGTGTGTGTGTTTGTGTGTGTGTTTGTGTGTGTGTGTTTGTGTGTGTGTTTGTGTGTGTATGTGTGTGTGTTTGTGTGTGTGTTTGTGGGTGTATTTGTGTGTGTGTGTTTATGTGTGTGTTTGTGTGTATGTTTGTGTGCGTGTTTGTGTGCGTGTTTGTGTGCGTGTTTGTGTGTGTGTTTGTGTGTGTGTTTGTGTGTGTGTTCGCGTGTGTGGTTGTGTGTGTGTTTGTGTGTGTGTTTGTGTGTGTGTTTCTATGTGTGTTTGTGTGTGTGTTTGTGTGTGTGTTTGTGTGTGTGTTTGTGTATGTGTTTGTGTGTGTGTTTGTGTGTGTGTTTGTGTGTGTGTTTGTGTGTGTGTTTGTGTGTGTGTTTGTGTGTCTGTTTGTGAGTGTGTTTGTGTGTGTTTGTGTGTGTGTTTGTGTGTGTGTTTGTGTGTGTGTTTGTGTGCGTGTTTGTGTGTGTGTTTGTGTGTGTGTTTGTGTGTGTGTGTTTGGGTGTGTGTGTTTGTGTGTGTGTTTGAGTGTGTATGTTTGGGTGGGTGTTTGTGTGTGTATTTGTGTGTGTGTGTTTGTGTGTGTGTTTGTGTGTGTGTTTGTGTGTGTGTGTTTGTGTGTGCTTGTGTGTGTGTTTGTGTGTGTGTGTGATTGTGTGCGTGTGTGTGTTTGTGTGTGTTTGTATGTGTGTGTTTGTGTGTGTGTTTGTTTGTGCGTGTTTGTGTGTGTGTGTTCGTGTGTGTGTGTTTGTGTGTGTGTTTGTGTGTGTATTTGTGTGTGTGTGTGTTTATGTGTGTGTTTGTGTGTGTGTTTGCGTGTGTGTTTGTGTGTATGTGTGTGTGTGTGTTTGTGTTGGTTTGTGTGTGAGTTTGTGTGTGTTTGTGTGTGAGTTTGTGTGTGCGTTTGTGTGTGTATTTGTGTGTGTGTTTGTGTGTGTGTTTGTGTGTGTGTCTGTGTTTGTGTGTGTGTTTGTGTGTGGGTTTGTGTGTGTTTGAGTGTGTGTTTATGTGTGTGTTTGTGTGCGTGTTTGTGTGTGTGTTTGTGAGCGTGTTTGTGTGCGTGTTTGTGTGCGTGTTTGTGTGTGTGTTTGTGTGTGTGTTTGTGTGTGTGTTCGCGTGTGTGGTTGTGTGTGTGTTTGTGTGTGTGTTTGTGTGTGTGTTTCTATGTGTGTTTGTGTGTGTGTTTGTGTGTGTGTTTGTGTGTGTGTTTGTGTATGTGTTTGTGTGTGTGTTTGTGTGTGTGTTTGTGTGTGTGTTTGTGTGTGTGTTTGTGTGTCTGTTTGTGAGTGTGTTTGTGTGTGTTTGTGTGTGTGTTTGTGTGTGTGTTTGTGTGTGTGTTTGTGTGTGTGTTTGTGTGCGTGTTTGTGTGTGTGTTTGTGTGTGTGTTTGTGTGTGTGTGTTTGGGTGTGTGTGTTTGTGTGTGTGTTTGAGTGTGTATGTTTGGGTGGGTGTTTGTGTGTGTATTTGTGTGTGTGTTTGTGTGTGTGTGTTTGTGTGTGCTTGTGTGTGTGTTTGTGTGTGTGTGTGATTGTGTGCGTGTGTGTGTTTGTGTGTGTGTTTGTATGTGTGTGTTTGTGTGTGTGTTTGTTTGTGCGTGTTTGTGTGTGTGTGTTTGTGTGTGTGTGTTTGTGTGTGTGTTTGTGTGTGTATTTGTGTGTGTGTGTGTTTGTGCGTGTGATTGTGTGTATGTGTGTGTGTGTGTTTGTGTTGGTTTGTGTGTGAGTTTGTGTGTGTTTGTGTGTGAGTTTGTGTGTGCGTTTGTGTGTGTGTTTGTGTGTGTATTTGTGTGTGTGTTTGTGTGTGTGTTTGTGTGTGTATTTGTGTGTGTTTGTGTGTGTGTTGGTGTGTGTGTGTTTGTGTGTGTTTGTGTGTGTGTTTGTGTGTGTTTGTGTGTGTGTTTGTGTGTGTATTTGTCTGTTTGTGTGTGTGTGTGTTTGTGTGTGTTTGTGTGTGTGTTTGTGTGTGTTTGTGTGTGTTTGTGTGTGTGTTCGTGTGTGTGTTTGTGTGTGTGTTTGTGTGTGTGTTTGTGTGTGTTTGTGTGTGTTTGTGTCTGTGTGTCTGTGTGTGTGTGTCTCTGTTTGTGCGTTTGTGTGTGTGTGATTGTGTGCGTGTTTGTGTGTGTGTGATTGTGTGCGTATGTGTGTTTGTGTGTGTGTGTATGTGTGTGTGTGTGTTTGTGTGTGTGTTTGTATGTGTGTTTGTATGTGTGTGTTTGTGTGTGTGTTGGTTTGTGTGTGTTCGTGTGTGTGTTTGTGTGTGTGTTTGAGTGTGTGTTTGTGTGTGTGTTTGTGTGTGTTTGTGTGTGCTTGTGCCTGTGTGTCTGTGTGTGTGTATATGTGTGTGTGTTTGTGTGTGTGTTTGTGTGTGTGTTTGTGTGGGTGTGTTTGTGTGTGTGTGTTTGTGTGTGTGTTTGTGTGTGTATTTGTGTGTGTGTTTGTGTGTGTGTTTGTGTGTGTTTGTGTGTGTGTTTGTGTGTGTTTGTGTGTGTTGGTGTGTGTGTTTGTGAGTGTGTTTGTGTGTGTGTATATGTGTGTGTGTTTGTGTGTGTGTTTGTGTGTGTGTTTGTGTGGGTGTGTTTGTGTGTGTGTGTTTGTGTGTGTGTTTGTGTGTGTGTTTGTGTGTGTGTTTGTGTGTGTGTTTGTGTGTGTTTGTGTGTGTGTTTGTGTGTGTTTGTGTGTGTTGGTGTGTGTGTTTGTGAGTGTGTTTGTGTGTGTGTTTGTGTGTGTGTTTGTGTGTGTGTGATTGTGTGCGTGTGTGTGTTTGTGTGTTTGTGTGTGTGTGTTTGCGTGTGTTTGTGTGTGTGTTTGTATGTGTGTGTTTGTGTGTGTGTTTGTTTGTGCGTGTTTGTGTGTGTCTTTGTGTGTGTGTGTTTGTGTGTGTGTGATTGTGTTTGTGTGTGTGTTTGTGTGTGTGTTTGTGTGTGTGTTTGTGTGTGTGTTTGTGTGTGTATTTGTGTGTGTGTGTGTTTATGTGCGTGTTTGTGTGTGTATTTGTGTGTGTGTTTGTGTGTGTGTTTGTGTGTGTGATTGTGCGTGTGTTTGTGTGTGTGTTTGTGTGTGTGTTTGTGTGTGTGTTTGTGTGTGTATTTGTGTGTGTGTGTGTTTATGTGCGTGTTTGTGTGTGTATTTGTGTGTGTGTTTGTGAGTGTGTTTGTGTGTGTGTTTGCGAGTGTGTTTGTGTGTCTGTTTGTGTGTGTGTTTGTATGTGTGTTTGTGTGTGTGTTTGTGTGTGTGTTTGTGTGTGTGTTTGTGTGTGTGTTTGTGTGTGTGTTTGTGTGTCTGTTTGTGAGTGTGTTTGTGTGTGTTTGTGTGTGTTTGTGTGTGTGTTTGTGTGTGTGTTTGTGTGTGTGTTTGTGTGTGTGTTTGTGTGCGTGTTTGTGTGTGTGTTTGTGTGTGTGTTTGTGTGTGCTTGTGTGTGTGTTTGTGTGTGTGTGTGTGTGATTGTGTTTGTGTGTGTGTTTGTGTGTGTGTTTGTGTGTGTGTGTTTGTGTGTGTGTTTGTGTGTGTGTGTTTGTGTGTGTGTGTTTGTGTGTGCTTGTGTGTGTGTTTGTGTGTGTGTGTGATTGTGTGCGTGTGTGTGTTTGTGTGTGTGTGTTTGTGTGTGTGTTTGTATGTGTGTGTTTGTGTGTGTGTTTGTTTGTGCGTGTTTGTGTGTGTGTGTTTGTGTGTGTGTGTTTGTGTGTGTGTTTGTGTGTGTGTTTGTGTGTGTGTTTGTGTGTGTGTTTGTGTGTGCTTGTGTGTGTGTTTGTGTGTGTGATTGTGTGCGTGTGTGTGTTTGTGTGTGTGTTTGTGTGTGTGTGTTTGTGTGTGTGTGTTTGTGTGTGTGTTTGTATGTGTGTGTTTGTGTGTGTGTTGGTTTGTGCGTGTTTGTATGTGTGTGTTTGTGTGTGTGTGTGTGTGTTTGTGTGCGTGATTGTGTGCGTGTTTGTGTACGTGTTTGTGTGTGTGTGTGTGTTTGTGTGTGTTTGTGTGTGTTTGTGTGTGTTTGTGTGTGTGTTTGGGAGTGTGTTTGTGTGTGTGTTTGCGTGTGTGTTTGTGTGTGTGTTTGTGTGTGTGTTTGTGTGCGTGTTTGTGTGCGTGTTTGTGTGCGTGTTTGTTTGCGTGTTTGTGTGTGTGTTTGTGTGTGTGTTTGTGTGCGTGTTTGAGTGCGTGTTTGTGTGCGTGTTTGTTTGCGTGTTTGTGTGTGTGTTTGTGTGCGTGTTTGAGTGCGTGTTTGTGTGCGTCTTTGTGTGCCTGTTTGTGTGCGTGTTAGTGTGCGTGTTCGTGTATGTGTTTATGTGTGTGTTTGTGTGTGTGTGTTTGTGTGTGTGTTTATGTGTGTGTTTGTGTGTGTGTTTGTGTGTGCTTGTGTGTGTGTTTGTGTGTGTGTGTGTGTGATTGTGTGCGTGTGCCTGTTTGTGTGCGTGTTTGTGTGCGTGTTTGTGTGCGTGTTTGTGTATGTGTTTATGTGTGTGTTTGTGTGTGTTTGTGTGTGTGTTTGTGTGTGTTTGTGTGCGTGTTTGTGTGCGTGTTTGTGTGTGTGTTTGTGTGTGTGTGTGTTTGTGTGTGTGTTTGTGTGTGTTTGTGTGTGTTTGTGTGTGTGTTTGGGAGTGTGTTTGTGTGTGTGTTTGCGTGTGTGTTTGTGTGTGTGTTTGTGTGTGTGTTTGTGTGCGTGTTTGTGTGCGTGTTTGTGTGCGTGTTTGTTTGCGTGTTTGTGTGTGTGTTTGTGTGCGTGTTTGAGTGCGTGTTTGTGTGCGTCTTTGTGTGCCTGTTTGTGTGCGTGTTTGTGTGCGTGTTCGTGTATGTGTTTATGTGTGTGTTTGTGTGTGTGTTTGTGTGGGTGTGTGTGTTTGTGTGTGTGTTTGTCTGTGTGTGTTTGTGTGTGTGTGTGTTTGTGTGTGTGTCTGTGTTTGTCTGTGTGTGTTTGTGTGTGTGTGTGTGTGTTTGTGTGTGTGTCTGTGTTTGTGTGTGTGTTTGTGTGTGGGTTTGTGTGTGTTTGAGTGTGTGTTTATGTGTGTGTTTCTGTGCGTGTTTGTGTGTGTGTTTGTGTGCGTGTTTGTGTGCGTGTTTGTGTGCGTGTTTGTGTGAGTGTTTTTCCGCGTGTTTTTCCGTGTGTATGTGTTTGTGAGTGTGTTTGTGTGTGTGTTTGCGTGTGTGTTTTTGTGTGTGTTTGTGTGTGTGTTTTTGTGTGTGTTTGTGTGTGTGTTTGTGTGTGTGTTTGTGTGTGCGTTTATGTGTGTGATTGTGCGTGTGTTTGTGTTTGTGTGTGTGTTTGTGTGTGTATGTGTGTGTGTTTGTGTGTGTGTTTGTGTGTGTATTTGCGTGTGTGTTTGTGCGTGTGATTGTGTGTGTGTGTGTGTGTGTGTGTTTGTGTGGGTTTGTGTGTGAGTTTGTGTGTGTTTGTGTGTGAGTTTGTGTGTGCGTTTGTGTGTGTATTCGTGTGTGTCTGTTTGTGTGTGTATTTGTGTGTGTTTATGTGTGTATTTGTGTGTGTTTGTGTGTGTGTTAGTGTGTGTGTGTGTTTGTGTGTGTTTGTGTGTGTGTTTGTGTGTGTTTGTGTGTGTGTTTGTGTGTGTATTTGTCTGTTTGTGTGTGTGTGTGTTTGTGTGTGTGTTTGTGTGTGTATTTGTCTGTTTGTGTGTGTGTGTGTTTGTGTGTGTTTGTGTGTGTGTTTGTGTGTGTGTTTGTGTGTGTTTGTGTGTGTTTGTGTCTGTGTGTCTGTGTGTGTGTGTGTCTCTGTTTGTGCGTTTGTGTGTGTGTGATTGTGTGCGTGTTTGTGTGTGTGTGATTGTGTGCGTATGTGTGTTTGTGTGTGTGTGTATGTGTGTGTGTGTGTTTGTGTGTGTGTTTGTGTGTGTGTTTGTATGTGTGTGTTTGTGTGTGTGTTGGTTTGTGTGTGTTCGTGTGTGTGTTTGTGTGTGTGTTTGTGTGTGTTTGTATGTGCTTGTGTCTGTGTGTCTGTGTGTGTGTGTATGTGTGTGTGTTTGTGTGTGTGTTTGTGTGTGTGTTTGTGTGTGTTTGTGTGTGTTTGTGTGTGTGTTTGTGAGTGTGTTTGTGTGTGTGTTTGTGTGTGTGTTTGTGTGTGTGTGATTGTGTGCGTGTGTGTGTTTGTGTTTGTGTGTTTGTGTGTGTGTGTTTGCGTGTGTTTGTGTGTGTGTGTTTGTATGTGTGTGTTTGTGTGTGTGTTTGTTTGTGCGTGTTTGTGTGTGTCTTTGTGTTTGTGTGTTTGTGTGTGTGTGATTGTGTTTGTGTGTGTGTTTGTGTGTGCGTTTGTGTGTGTGTTTGTGTGTGTGTTTGTGTGTGTGTTTGTGTGTGTGTTTGTGTGTGTGTGATTGTATGCGTGTGTGTGTTTGTGTGTGTGTGTTTGTGTATGTGTGTGTGTATGTTTGTGTGTGTGTTTGTCTGTGTGTGTTTGTGTGTGTGTGTGTTTGTGTGTGTGTCTGTGTTTGTGTGTGTGTTTGTGTGTGGGTTTGTGTGTGTTTGAGTGTGTGTTTATGTGTGTGTTTGTGTGCGTGTTTGTGTATGTGTTTGTGAGCGTGTTTGTGTGCGTGTTTTTCCGCGTGTTTTTCCGTGTGTATGTGTTTGTGTGTGTGATTGTGAGTGTGTTTGTGTGTGTGTTTGCGTGTGTGTTTTTGTGTGTGTTTGTGTGTGTTTGTGTGTGTGTTTTTGTGTGTGTTTGTGTGTGTGTTTGTGTGTGTGTTTGTGTGTGTGTTTATGTGTGTGTTTGTGTGTGTGTTTGTGTGTGTGATTGTGCGTGTGTTTGTGTGTGTGTTTGTGTGTGTGTTTGTGTGTGTGTTTGTGTGTGTATTTGTGTGTGTGTGTGTTTATGTGCGTGTTTGTGTGTGTATTTGTGTGTGTGTTTGTGTGTGTGTTTGTGTGTGTGATTGTGCGTGTGTTTGTGTGTGTGTTTGTGTGTGTATTTGTGTGTGTATTTGTGTGTGTGTGTGTTTATGTGCGTGTTTGTGTGTGTATTTGTGTGTGTGTTTGTGAGTGTGTTTGTGTGTGTGTTTGCGAGTGTGTTTGTGTGTCTGTTTGTGTGTGTGTTTGTATGTGTGTTTGTGTGTGTGTTTGTGTGTGTGTTTGTGTGTGTGTTTGTGTGTGTGTTTGTGTGTGTGTTTGTGTGTGTGTTTGTGTGTGTGTTTGTGTGTGTGTTTGTGTGTGTGTTTGTGTGTGTGTTTGTGTGTGTATGTGTGTGTGTTTGTGTGTGTTTGTGGGTGTATTTGTGTGTGTGTGTGTTTATGTGTGTGTTTGCGTGTGTGTTTGTGTGTGTGTTTGTGTGTATGTTTGTGTGCGTGTTTGTGTGCGTGTTTGTGTGCGTGTTTGTGTGTGTGTTTGTGTGTGTGTTTGTGTGTGTGTTCGCGTGTGTGGTTGTGTGTGTGTTTGTGTGTGTGTTTGTGTGTGTGTTTCTATGTGTGTTTGTGTGTGTGTGTTTGTGTGTGTGTTTGTGTATGTGTTTGGGTGGGTGTTTGTGTGTGTATTTGTGAGTGTGTGTTTGTGTGTGTGTTTGTGTGTGTCTTGTTTGTGTGTGCTTGCGTGTGTGTTTGTGTGTGTGTGTGATTGTGTGTGTGTGTGATTGTGTGTGTGTTTGTATGCGTGTGTTTGTGTGTGTGTTTGTTTGTGCGTGTTTGTGTGTGTGTGTTTGTGTGTGTGTGTTTGTGTGTGTGTTTGTGTGTGTGTTTGTGTGTGTGTTTGTGTGTGCTTGTGTGTGTGTTTGTGTGTGTGTGTGATTGTGTGCGTGTGTGTGTTTGTGTGTGTGTTTGTGTGTGTGTGTTTGTGTGTGTGTTTGTATGTGTGTGTTTGTGTGTGTGTTTGTTTGTGCGTGTTTGTATGTGTGTGTTTGTGTGTGTGTGTGTGTGTGTGTTTGTGTGCGTGATTGTGTGCGTGTTTGTGTACGTGTTTGTGTGTGTGTGTGTGTTTGTGTGTGTTTGTGTGTGTTTGTGTGTGTTTGTGTGTGTTTGTGTGTGTTTGTGTGTGTTTGTGTGTGTTTGTGTGTGTTTGTGTGTGTGTTTGGGAGTGTGTTTGTGTGTGTGTTTGCGTGTGTGTTTGTGTGTGTGTTTGTGTGTGTGTTTGTGTGCGTGTGTGTGTGCGTGTTTGTGTGCGTGTTTGTTTGCGTGTTTGTGTGTGTGTTTGTGTGTGTGTTTGTGTGCGTGTTTGAGTGCGTGTTTGTGTGCGTCTTTGTGTGCCTGTTTGTGTGCGTGTTTGTGTGCGTGTTTGTGTATGTGTTTATGTGTGTGTTTGTGTGTGTTTGTGTGTGTGTTTGTGTGTGTTTGTGTGCGTGTTTGTGTGCGTGTTTGTGTTTGTGTGTGTGTGTGTGTGTGTTTGTGTGTGTGTTTGTGTGTGTTTGTGTGTGTTTGTGTGTGTGTTTGGGAGTGTGTTTGTGTGTGTGTTTGCGTGTGTGTTTGTGTGTGTGTTTGTGTGTGTGTTTGTGTGCGTGTTTGTGTGCGTGTTTGGGTGCGTGTTTGTTTGCGTGTTTGTGTGTGTGTTTGTGTGCGTGTTTGAGTGCGTGTTTGTGTGCGTCTTTGTGTGCCTGTTTGTGTGCGTGTTTGTGTGCGTGTTCGTGTATGTGTTTATGTGTGTGTTTGTGTGTGTGTTTGTGTGTGTGTGTGTGTGTGTTTGTGTGTGTGTTTGTCTGTGTGTGTTTGTGTGTGTGTGTGTTTGTGTGTGTGTCTGTGTTTGTCTGTGTGTGTTTGTGTGTGTGTGTGTGTGTGTTTGTGTGTGTGTCTGTGTTTGTGTGTGTGTTTGTGTGTGGGTTTGTGTGTGTTTGAGTGTGTGTTTGTGTGTGTTTGTTTGTGCTTGTGTCTGTGTGTATGTGTGTGTGTATATGTGTGTGTGTTTGTGTGTGTGTTTGTGTGTGTGTTTGTGTGGGTGTGTTTGTGTGTGTGTGTTTGTGTGTGTGTTTGTGTGTGTGTTTGTGTGTGTGTGATTGTGTTTGTGTGTGTGTTTGTGTGTGTGTTTGTGTGGGTTTGTCTGTGTGTTTGTGTGTGTTTGTGTGTGTTTGTGTGTGTGTTTGTGAGTGTGTTTGTGTGTGTGTTTGTGTGTGTGTGATTGTGTGCGTGTGTGTGTTTGTGTTTGTGTGTTTGTGTGTGTGTGTGTTTGCGTGTGTATGTGTGTGTGTTTGTATGTGTGTGTTTGTGTGTGTGTTTGTTTGTGCGTGTTTGTGTGTGTCTTTGTGTGTTTGTGTGTGTGTGATTGTGTTTGTGTGTGTGTTTGTGTGTGTGTTTGTGTGTGTGTTTGTGTGTGTGTGATTGTATGCGTGTGTGTGTTTGTGTGTGTGTGTTTGTGTATGTGTGTGTGTGTGTTTGTGTGTGTGTTTGTCTGTGTGTGTGTGTGTTTGTGTGTGTGTCTGTGTTTGTGTGTGTGTTTGTGTGTGGGTTTGTGTGTGTTTGAGTGTGTGTTTATGTGTGTGTTTGTGTGCGTGTTTGTGTGTGTGTTTGTGAGCGTGTTTGTGTGCGTGTTTGTGTGCGTATTTTTCCGTGTGTATGTGTTTGTGTGTGTGATTGTGAGTGTGTTTGTGTGTGTGTTTGCGTGTGTGTTTTTGTGTGTGTTTGTGTGTGTGTTTTTGTGTGTGTTTGTGTGTGTGTTTGTGTGCGTGTTTGTGTGCGTGTTTGTGTGTGTGTTTGTGTGTGTGTTTGTGTGTGTGTTCGCGTGTGTGGTTGTGTGTGTGTTTGTGTGTGTGTTTGTGTGTGTGTTTCTATGTGTGTTTGTGTGTGTGTTTGTGTGTGTGTTTGTGTGTGTGTTTGTGTATGTGTTTGTGTGTGTGTTTGTGTGTGTGTTTGTGTGTGTGTTTGTGTGTGTGTGATTGTATGCGTGTGTGTGTTTGTGTGTGTGTGTTTGTGTATGTGTGTGTGTGTGTTTGTGTGTGTGTTTCTATGTGTGTTTGTGTGTGTGTTTGTGTGTGTGTTTGTGTGTGTGTTTGTGTATGTGTTTGTGTGTGTGTTTGTGTGTGTGTTTGTGTGTGTGTTTGCGTGTGTGTTTTTGTGTGTGTTTGTGTGTGTTTGTGTGTGTGTTTTTGTGTGTGTTTGTGTGTGTGTTTGTGTGTGTGTTTGAGTGTGTGTTTATGTGTGTGTTTGTGAGCGTGTTTGTGTGCGTGTTTGTGTGCGTATTTTTCCGCGTGTTTTTCCGTGTGTATGTGTTTGTGTGTGTGATTGTGAGTGTGTTTGTGTGTGTGTTTGCGTGTGTGTTTTTGTGTGTGTTTGTGTGTGTTTGTGTGTGTGTTTTTGTGTGTGTTTGTGTGTGTGTTTGTGTGTGTGTTTGTGTGTGTTTGTGTGTGTGTTTGTGTGTGTGATTGTGCGTGTGTTTGTGTGTGTGTTTGTGTGTGTGTTTGTGTGTGTGTTTGTGTGTGTATTTGTGTGTGTGTGTGTTTATGTGCGTGTTTGTGTGTGTGTGTGTTTGTGTGTGTGTTTGTGTGTGTGATTGTGCGTTTGTTTGTGTGTGTGTTTGTGTGTGTGTTTGTGTGTGTGTTTGTGTGTGTATTTGTGTGTGTGTGTGTTTATGTGCGTGTTTGTGTGTGTATTTGTGTGTGTGTTTGTGAGTGTGTTTGTGTGTGTGTTTGCGAGTGTGTTTGTGTGTCTGTTTGTGTGTGTGTTTGTATGTGTGTTTGTGTGTGTGTTTGTGTGTGTGTTTGTGTGTGTGTTTGTGTGTGTGTTTGTGTGTGTGTTTGTGTGTGTGTTTGTGTGTGTGTTTGTGTGTGTATGTGTGTGTGTTTGTGTGTGTGTTTGTGGGTGTATTTGTGTGTGTGTGTTTATGTGTGTGTTTGTGTGTATGTTTGTGTGCGTGTTTGTGTGCGTGTTTGTGTGCGTGTTTGTGTGTGTGTTTGTGTGTGTGTTTGTGTGTGTGTTCGCGTGTGTGGTTGTGTGTGTGTTTGTGTGTGTGTTTGTGTGTGTGTTTCTATGTGTGTTTGTGTGTGTGTTTGTGTGTGTGTTTGTGTGTGTGTTTGTGTATGTGTTTGTGTGTGTGTTTGTGTGTGTGTTTGTGTGTGTGTTTGTGTGTGTGTTTGTGTGTGTGTTTGTGTGTCTGTTTGTGAGTGTGTTTGTGTGTGTTTGTGTGTGTGTTTGTGTGTGTGTTTGTGTGTGTGTTTGTGTGTGTGTTTGTGTGCGTGTTTGTGTGTGTGTTTGTGTGTGTTTGTGTGTGTGTGTTTGGGTGTGTGTGTTTGTGTGTGTGTTTGAGTGTGTATGTTTGGGTGGGTGTTTGTGTGTGTATTTGTGTGTGTGTGTTTGTGTGTGTGTGTTTGTGTGTGTGTTTGTGTGTGTGTGTTTGTGTGTGCTTGTGTGTGTGTTTGTGTGTGTGTGTGATTGTGTGCGTGTGTGTGTTTGTGTGTGTGTTTGTATGTGTGTGTTTGTGTGTGTGTTTGTTTGTGCGTGTTTGTGTGTGTGTGTTTGTGTGTGTGTGTTTGTGTGTGTGTTTGTGTGTGTATTTGTGTGTGTGTGTGTTTATGTGTGTGTTTGTGTGTGTGTTTGCGTGTGTGTTTGTGTGTATGTGTGTGTGTGTGTTTGTGTTGGTTTGTGTGTGAGTTTGTGTGTGTTTGTGTGTGAGTTTGTGTGTGCGTTTGTGTGTGTATTTGTGTGTGTGTTTGTGTGTGTGTTTGTGTGTGTGTCTGTGTTTGTGTGTGTGTTTGTGTGTGGGTTTGTGTGTGTTTGAGTGTGTGTTTATGTGTGTGTTTGTGTGCGTGTTTGTGTGTGTGTTTGTGAGCGTGTTTGTGTGCGTGTTTGTGTGCGTGTTTGTGTGTGTGTTTGTGTGTGTGTTTGTGTGTGTGTTCGCGTGTGTGGTTGTGTGTGTGTTTGTGTGTGTGTTTGTGTGTGTGTTTCTATGTGTGTTTGTGTGTGTGTTTGTGTGTGTGTTTGTGTGTGTGTTTGTGTATGTGTTTGTGTGTGTGTTTGTGTGTGTGTTTGTGTGTGTGTTTGTGTGTGTGTTTGTGTGTCTGTTTGTGAGTGTGTTTGTGTGTGTTTGTGTGTGTGTTTGTGTGTGTGTTTGTGTGTGTGTTTGTGTGTGTGTTTGTGTGCGTGTTTGTGTGTGTGTTTGTGTGTGTGTTTGTGTGTGTGTGTTTGGGTGTGTGTGTTTGTGTGTGTGTTTGAGTGTGTATGTTTGGGTGGGTGTTTGTGTGTGTATTTGTGTGTGTGTGTTTGTGTGTGTGTTTGTGTGTGTGTGTTTGTGTGTGCTTGTGTGTGTGTTTGTGTGTGTGTGTGATTGTGTGCGTGTGTGTGTTTGTGTGTGTGTGTTTGTGTGTGTGTTTGTATGTGTGTGTTTGTGTGTGTGTTTGTTTGTGCGTGTTTGTGTGTGTGTGTTTGTGTGTGTGTGTTTGTGTGTGTGTTTGTGTGTGTATTTGTGTGTGTGTGTGTTTATGTGTGTGTTTGTGTGTGTGTTTGCGTGTGTGTTTGTGCGTGTGATTGTGTGTATGTGTGTGTGTGTGTTTGTGTTGGTTTGTGTGTGAGTTTGTGTGTGTTTGTGTGTGAGTTTGTGTGTGCGTTTGTGTGTGTATTTGTGTGTGTGTTTGTGTGTGTATTTGTGTGTGTGTTTGTGTGTGTGTTTGTGTGTGTATTTGTGTGTGTTTGTGTGTGTGTTGGTGTGTGTGTGTTTGTGTGTGTTTGTGTGTTTGTGTGTGTATTTGTCTGTTTGTGTGTGTGTGTGTTTGTGTGTGTTTGTGTGTGTGTTTGTGTGTGTTTGTGTGTGTGTTCGTGTGTGTGTTTGTGTGTGTGTTTGTGTGTGTGTTTGTGTGTGTTTGTGTGTGTTTGTGTCTGTGTGTCTGTGTGTGTGTGTGTCTCTGTTTGTGCGTTTGTGTGTGTGTGATTGTGTGCGTGTTTGTGTGTGTGTGATTGTGTGCGTATGTGTGTTTGTGTGTGTGTGTATGTGTGTGTGTGTGTTTGTGTGTGTGTTTGTATGTGTGTTTGTATGTGTGTGTTTGTGTGTGTGTTGGTTTGTGTGTGTTCGTGTGTGTGTTTGTGTGTGTGTTTGAGTGTGTGTTTGTGTGTGTGTTTGTGTGTGTTTGTGTGTGCTTGTGCCTGTGTGTCTGTGTGTGTGTATATGTGTGTGTGTTTGTGTGTGTGTTTGTGTGTGTGTTTGTGTGGGTGTGTTTGTGTGTGTGTGTTTGTGTGTGTGTTTGTGTGTGTGTTTGTGTGTGTGTTTGTGTGTGTGTTTGTGTGTGTTTGTGTGTGTGTTTGTGTGTGTTTGTGTGTGTTGGTGTGTGTGTTTGTGAGTGTGTTTGTGTGTGTGTTTGTGTGTGTGTTTGTGTGTGTGTGATTGTGTGCGTGTGTGTGTTTGTGTTTGTGTGTTTGTGTGTGTGTGTTTGCGTGTGTTTGTGTGTGTGTTTGTATGTGTGTGTTTGTGTGTGTGTTTGTTTGTGCGTGTTTGTGTGTGTCTTTGTGTGTGTGTGTTTGTGTGTGTGTGATTGTGTTTGTGTGTGTGTTTGTGTGTGTGTTTGTGTGTGTGTTTGTGTGTGTGTTTGTTTGTGTGTGTGTGTGTGTGTGTTTGTGTGTGTGTTTGTCTGTGTGTGTTTGTATGTGTGTGTGTTTGTGTGTGTGTCTGTGTTTGTGTGTGTGTTTGTGTGTGGGTTTGTGTGTGTTTGAGTGTGTGTTTATGTGTGTGTTTGTGTGCGTGTTTGTGTGTGTGTTTGTGAGCGTGTTTGTGTGCGTGTTTTTCCGCGTGTTTTTCCGTGTGTATGTGTTTGTGTGTGTGATTGTGAGTGTGTTTGTGTGTGTGTTTGCGTGTGTGTTTTTGTGTGTGTTTGTGTGTGTGTTTTTGTGTGTGTTTGTGTGTGTGTTTGTGTGTGTGTTTGTGTGTGTGTTTGTGTGTGTGTTTGTGTGTGTGTTTGTGTGTGTGATTGTGCGTGTGTTTGTGTGTGTGTTTGTGTGTGTGTTTGTGTGTGTGTTTGTGTGTGTATTTGTGTGTGTGTGTGTTTATGTGCGTGTTTGTGTGTGTATTTGTGTGTGTGTGTTTGTGTGTGTGTTTGTGTGTGTGATTGTGCGTGTGTTTGTGTGTGTGTTTGTGTGTGTGTTTGTGTGTGTGTTTGTGTGTGTATTTGTGTGTGTGTGTGTTTATGTGCGTGTTTGTGTGTGTTTGTGTGTGTTTGTGTGTGTTTGTGTGTGTTTGTGTGTGTGTTTGGGAGTGTGTTTGTGTGTGTGTTTGCGTGTGTGTTTGTGTGTGTGTTTGTGTGTGTGTTTGTGTGCGTGTTTGTGTGCGTGTTTGTGTGCGTGTTTGTTTGCGTGTTTGTGTGTGTGTTTGTGTGTGTGTTTGTGTGCGTGTTTGAGTGCGTGTTTGTGTGCGTGTTTGTTTGCGTGTTTGTGTGTGTTTGTGTGCGTGTTTGAGTGCGTGTTTGTGTGCGTCTTTGTGTGCCTGTTTGTGTGCGTGTTTGTGTGCGTGTTCGTGTATGTGTTTATGTGTGTGTTTGTGTGTGTGTGTTTGTGTGTGTGTTTGTGTGTGTGTTTGTGTGTGTGTTTGTGTGTGCTTGTGTGTGTGTTTGTGTGTGTGTGTGTGTGATTGTGTGCGTGTGCCTGTTTGTGTGCGTGTTTGTGTGCGTGTTTGTGTGCGTGTTTGTGTATGTGTTTATGTGTGTGTTTGTGTGTGTTTGTGTGTGTGTTTGTGTGTGTTTGTGTGCGTGTTTGTGTGCGTGTTTGTGTGTGTGTTTGTGTGTGTGTGTGTTTGTGTGTGTGTTTGTGTGTGTTTGTGTGTGTTTGTGTGTGTGTTTGGGAGTGTGTTTGTGTGTGTGTTTGCGTGTGTGTTTGTGTGTGTGTTTGTGTGTGTGTTTGTGTGCGTGTTTGTGTGCGTGTTTGTGTGCGTGTTTGTTTGCGTGTTTGTGTGTGTGTTTGTGTGCGTGTTTGAGTGCGTGTTTGTGTGCGTCTTTGTGTGCCTGTTTGTGTGCGTGTTTGTGTGCGTGTTCGTGTATGTGTTTATGTGTGTGTTTGTGTGTGTGTTTGTGTGGGTGTGTGTGTTTGTGTGTGTGTTTGTCTGTGTGTGTTTGTGTGTGTGTGTGTTTGTGTGTGTGTCTGTGTTTGTCTGTGTGTGTTTGTGTGTGTGTGTGTGTGTTTGTGTGTGTGTCTGTGTTTGTGTGTGTGTTTGTGTGTGGGTTTGTGTGTGTTTGAGTGTGTGTTTATGTGTGTGTTTCTGTGCGTGTTTGTGTGTGTGTTTGTGTGCGTGTTTGTGTGCGTGTTTGTGTGCGTGTTTGTGTGAGTGTTTTTCCGCGTGTTTTTCCGTGTGTATGTGTTTGTGAGTGTGTTTGTGTGTGTGTTTGCGTGTGTGTTTTTGTGTGTGTTTGTGTGTGTGTTTTTGTGTGTGTTTGTGTGTGTGTTTGTGTGTGTGTTTGTGTGTGCGTTTATGTGTGTGATTGTGCGTGTGTTTGTGTGTGTGTTTGTGTGTGTGTTTGTGTGTGTATGTGTGTGTGTTTGTGTGTGTGTTTGTGTGTGTATTTGCGTGTGTGTTTGTGCGTGTGATTGTGTGTGTGTGTGTGTGTGTTTGTGTGGGTTTGTGTGTGAGTTTGTGTGTGTTTGTGTGTGAGTTTGTGTGTGCGTTTGTGTGTGTTTTCGTGTGTGTCTGTTTGTGTGTGTATTTGTGTGTGTTTGTGTGTGTATTTGTGTGTGTTTGTGTGTGTGTTAGTGTGTGTGTGTGTTTGTGTGTGTTTGTGTGTGTGTTTGTGTGTGTTTGTGTGTGTGTTTGTGTGTGTATTTGTCTGTTTGTGTGTGTGTGTGTTTGTGTGTGTGTTTGTGTGTGTATTTGTCTGTTTGTGTGTGTGTGTGTTTGTGTGTGTTTGTGTGTGTGTTTGTGTGTGTGTTTGTGTGTGTGTTTGTGTGTGTTTGTGTGTGTTTGTGTCTGTGTGTCTGTGTGTGTGTGTGTGTCTCTGTTTGTGCGTTTGTGTGTGTGTGATTGTGTGCGTGTTTGTGTGTGTGTGATTGTGTGCGTATGTGTGTTTGTGTGTGTGTGTATGTGTGTGTGTGTGTTTGTGTGTGTGTTTGTGTGTGTGTTTGTATGTGTGTGTTTGTGTGTGTGTTGGTTTGTGTGTGTTCGTGTGTGTGTTTGTGTGTGTGTTTGTGTGTGTTTGTATGTGCTTGTGTCTGTGTGTCTGTGTGTGTGTGTATGTGTGTGTGCTTGTGTGTGTGTTTGTGTGTGTGTTTGTGTGTGTGTTTGTGTGTGTGTTTGTGTGTGTGTGATTGTGTTTGTGTGTGATTGTGTTTGTGTGTGTGTTTGTGTGTGTTTGTGTGTGTGTTTGTGTGTGTTTGTGTGTGTTTGTGTGTGTGTTTGTGAGTGTGTTTGTGTGTGTGTTTGTGTGTGTGTTTGTGTGTGTGTGATTGTGTGCGTGTGTGTGTTTGTGTTTGTGTGTTTGTGTGTGTGTGTTTGCGTGTGTTTGTGTGTGTGTGTTTGTATGTGTGTGTTTGTGTGTGTGTTTGTTTGTGCGTGTTTGTGTGTGTCTTTGTGTTTGTGTGTTTGTGTGTGTGTGATTGTGTTTGTGTGTGTGTTTGTGTGTGCGTTTGTGTGTGTGT
>CAXAOA010000386.1:175000-177500 GCA_963970395.1 Ephialtes manifestator
AGTGTGTGTTTATGTGTGTGTTTCTGTGCGTGTTTGTGTGTGTGTTTGTGTGCGTGTTTGTGTGCGTGTTTGTGTGCGTGTTTTTCCGCGTGTTTTTCCGTGTGTATGTGTTTGTGAGTGTGTTTGTGTGTGTGTTTGCGTGTGTGTTTGTGTGTGTGTTTTTGTGTGTGTTTGTGTGTGTGTTTGTGTGTGTTTGTGTGTGTGTTTATGTGTGTGATTGTGCGTGTGTTTGTGTGTGTGTTTGTGTGTGTGTTTGTGTGTGTATGTGTGTGTGTATGTGTGTGTGTTTGTGTGTTTTTGTGTGTGTATTTGTGTGTGTGTGTTTAGGTGTGTGTTTGTGTGTGTGTTTGCGTGTGTGTTTCTGCGTGTGATTGTGTGTGTGTGTGTGTGTGTGTTTGTGTGCGTGTTTGTGTGCGTGTTTGTGTGCGTGTTTTTCCGCGTGTTTTTCCGTGTGTATGTGTTTGTGAGTGTGTTTGTGTGTGTGTTTGCGTGTGTGTTTTTGTGTGTGTTTGTGTGTGTGTTTTTGTGTGTGTTTGTGTGTGTGTTTGTGTGTGTGTTTGTGTGTGTGTTTCTGCGTGTGATTGTGTGTGTGTGTGTGTGTTTGTGTGGGTTTGTGTGTGAGTTTGTGTGTGTTTGTGTGTGAGTTTGTGTGTGCGTTTGTGTGTGTATTCGTGTGTGTGTGTTTGTGTGTGTATTTGTGTGTGTTTGTATGTGTGTTTGTGTGTGTTTGTGTGTGTGTTAGTGTGTGTGTGTGTTTGTGTGTGTTTGTGTGTGTGTTTGTGTGTGTATTTGTCTGTTTGTGTGTGTGTGTGTTTGTGTGTGTGTTTGTGTGTGTATTTGTCTGTTTGTGTGTGTGTGTGTTTGTGTGTGTTTGTGTGTGTGTTTGTGTGTGTGTTTGTGTGTGTGTTTGTGTGTGTGTTTGTGTGTGTTTGTGTGTGTTTGTGTCTGTGTGTCTGTGTGTGTGTGTGTCTCTGTTTGTGCGTTTGTGTGTGTGTGATTGTGTGCGTGTTTGTGGGTGTGTGATTGTGTGCGTATGTGTGTTTGTGTGTGTGTGTATGTGTGTGTGTGTGTTTGTGTGTGTGTTTGTGTGTGTGTTTGTATGTGTGTGTTTGTGTGTGTGTTGGTTTGTGTGTGTTCGTGTGTGTGTTTGTGTGTGTGTTTGTGTGTGTTTGTATGTGCTTGTGTCTGTGTGTCTGTGTGTGTGTGTATGTGTGTGTGTTTGTGTGTGTGTTTGTGTGTGTGTTTGTGTGTGTGTGATTGTGTTTGTGTGTGTGTGTTTGTGTGTGTGTTTGTGTGTGTTTGTGTGTGTGTTTGTGTGTGTTTGTGTGTGTTTGTGTGTGTGTTTGTGAGTGTGTTTGTGTGTGTGTTTGTGTGTGTGTGATTGTGTGCGTGTGTGTGTTTGTGTTTGTGTGTTTGTGTGTGTGTATTTGCGTGTGATTGTGTGTGTGTTTGTATGTGTGTGTTTGTGTGTGTGTTTGTTTGTGCGTGTTTGTGTGTGTCTTTGTGTGTGTGTTTGTGTGTGTGTGATTGTGTTTGTGTGTGTGTTTGTGTGTGTGTTTGTGTGTGTGTTTGTGTGTGTGTTTGTGTGTGTGTGATTGTATGCGTGTGTGTGTTTGTGTGTGTGTGTTTGTGTATGTGTGTGTGTATGTTTGTGTGTGTGTTTGTCTGTGTGTGTTTGTGTGTGTGTGTGTTTGTGTGTGTGTCTGTGTTTGTGTGTGTGTTTGTGTGTGGGTTTGTGTGTGTTTGAGTGTGTGTTTATGTGTGTGTTTGTGTGCGTGTTTGTGTATGTGTTTGTGAGCGTGTTTGTGTGCGTGTTTTTCCGCGTGTTTTTCCGTGTGTATGTGTTTGTGTGTGTGATTGTGAGTGTGTTTGTGTGTGTGTTTGCGTGTGTGTTTTTGTGCGTGTTTGTGTGTGTGTTTTTGTGTGTGTTTGTGTGTGTCTTTGTGTGTGTGTTTGTGTGTGTGTTTATGCGTGTGTTTGTGTGTGTGTTTGTGTGTGTGATTGTGCGTGTGTTTGTGTGTGTGTTTGTGTGTGTGTTTGTGTGTGTGTTTGTGTGTGTATTTGTGTGTGTGTGTGTTTATGTGCGTGTTTGTGTGTGTATTTGTGTGTGTGTTTGTGTGTGTGTTTGTGTGTGTGATTGTGCGTGTGTTTGTGTGTGTGTTTGTGTGTGTGTTTGTGTGTGTGTTTGTGTGTGTATTTGTGTGTGTGTGTGTTTATGTGCGTGTTTGTGTGTGTATTTGTGTGTGTGTTTGTGAGTGTGTTTGTGTGTGTGTTTGCGAGTGTGTTTGTGTGTCTGTTTGTGTGTGTGTTTGTATGTGTGTTTGTGTGTGTTTGTGTGTGTGTTTGTGTGTGTGTTTGTGTGTGTGTTTGTGTGTGTGCTTGTGTGTGTGTTTGTGTGTGTGTTTGTGTGTGTGTTTGTGTGTGTGTTTGTGTGTGTATGTGTGTGTGTTTGTGTGTGTGTTTGTGGGTGTATTTGTGTGTGTGTGTGTTTATGTGTGTG
>CAXAOA010000386.1:182500-187500 GCA_963970395.1 Ephialtes manifestator
TGTGTGTGTTTGTGTGTGTGTTTGTGTGTGTGTTTGTGTGTGTATTTGTGTGTGTGTGTTTATGTGCGTGTTTGTGTGTGTATTTGTGTGTGTGTTTGTGTGTGTGTTTGTGTGTGTGATTGTGCGTTTGTTTGTGTGTGTGTTTGTGTGTGTGTTTGTGTGTGTGTTTGTGTGTGTATTTGTGTGTGTGTGTGTTTATGTGCGTGTTTGTGTGTGTATTTGTGTGTGTGTTTGTGAGTGTGTTTGTGTGTGTGTTTGCGAGTGTGTTTGTGTGTCTGTTTGTGTGTGTGTTTGTATGTGTGTTTGTGTGTGTGTTTGTGTGTGTGTTTGTGTGTGTGTTTGTGTGTGTGTTTGTGTGTGTGTTTGTGTGTGTGTTTGTGTGTGTGTGTTTGTGTGTGTGTTTGTGTGTGTATGTGTGTGTGTTTGTGTGTGTGTTTGTGGGTGTATTTGTGTGTGTGTGTTTATGTGTGTGTTTGTGTGTATGTTTGTGTGCGTGTTTGTGTGCGTGTTTGTGTGCGTGTTTGTGTGTGTGTTTGTGTGTGTGTTTGTGTGTGTGTTCGCGTGTGTGGTTGTGTGTGTGTTTGTGTGTGTGTTTGTGTGTGTGTTTCTATGTGTGTTTGTGTGTGTGTTTGTGTGTGTGTTTGTGTGTGTGTTTGTGTATGTGTTTGTGTGTGTGTTTGTGTGTGTGTTTGTGTGTGTGTTTGTGTGTGTGTTTGTGTGTGTGTTTGTGTGTCTGTTTGTGAGTGTGTTTGTGTGTGTTTGTGTGTGTGTTTGTGTGTGTGTTTGTGTGTGTGTTTGTGTGTGTGTTTGTGTGCGTGTTTGTGTGTGTGTTTGTGTGTGTGTTTGTGTGTGTGTGTTTGGGTGTGTGTGTTTGTGTGTGTGTTTGAGTGTGTATGTTTGGGTGGGTGTTTGTGTGTGTATTTGTGTGTGTGTGTTTGTGTGTGTGTTTGTGTGTGTGTGTTTGTGTGTGCTTGTGTGTGTGTTTGTGTGTGTGTGTGATTGTGTGCGTGTGTGTGTTTGTGTGTGTGTTTGTATGTGTGTGTTTGTGTGTGTGTTTGTTTGTGCGTGTTTGTGTGTGTGTGTTTGTGTGTGTGTGTTTGTGTGTGTGTTTGTGTGTGTATTTGTGTGTGTGTGTGTTTATGTGTGTGTTTGTGTGTGTGTTTGCGTGTGTGTTTGTGTGTATGTGTGTGTGTGTGTTTGTGTTGGTTTGTGTGTGAGTTTGTGTGTGTTTGTGTGTGAGTTTGTGTGTGCGTTTGTGTGTGTATTTGTGTGTGTGTTTGTGTGTGTGTTTGTGTGTGTGTCTGTGTTTGTGTGTGTGTTTGTGTGTGGGTTTGTGTGTGTTTGAGTGTGTGTTTATGTGTGTGTTTGTGTGCGTGTTTGTGTGTGTGTTTGTGAGCGTGTTTGTGTGCGTGTTTGTGTGCGTGTTTGTGTGTGTGTTTGTGTGTGTGTTTGTGTGTGTGTTCGCGTGTGTGGTTGTGTGTGTGTTTGAGTGTGTGTTTATGTGTGTGTTTGTGTGCGTGTTTGTGTGTGTGTTTGTGAGCGTGTTTGTGTGCGTGTTTGTGTGCGTGTTTGTGTGTGTGTTTGTGTGTGTGTTTGTGTGTGTGTTCGCGTGTGTGGTTGTGTGTGTGTTTGTGTGTGTGTTTGTGTGTGTGTTTCTATGTGTGTTTGTGTGTGTGTTTGTGTGTGTGTTTGTGTGTGTGTTTGTGTATGTGTTTGTGTGTGTGTTTGTGTGTGTGTTTGTGTGTGTGTTTGTGTGTGTGTTTGTGTGTCTGTTTGTGAGTGTGTTTGTGTGTGTTTGTGTGTGTGTTTGTGTGTGTGTTTGTGTGTGTGTTTGTGTGTGTGTTTGTGTGCGTGTTTGTGTGTGTGTTTGTGTGTGTGTTTGTGTGTGTGTGTTTGGGTGTGTGTGTTTGAGTGTGTATGTTTGGGTGGGTGTTTGTGTGTGTATTTGTGTGTGTGTGTTTGTGTGTGTGTGTTTGTGTGTGCTTGTGTGTGTGTTTGTGTGTGTGTGTGATTGTGTGCGTGTGTGTGTTTGTGTGTGTGTTTGTATGTGTGTGTTTGTGTGTGTGTTTGTTTGTGCGTGTTTGTGTGTGTGTGTTTGTGTGTGTGTGTTTGTGTGTGTGTTTGTGTGTGTATTTGTGTGTGTGTGTGTTTATGTGTGTGTTTGTGTGTGTGTTTGCGTGTGTGTTTGTGCGTGTGATTGTGTGTATGTGTGTGTGTGTGTTTGTGTTGGTTTGTGTGTGAGTTTGTGTGTGTTTGTGTGTGAGTTTGTGTGTGCGTTTGTGTGTGTATTTGTGTGTGTGTTTGTGTGTGTATTTGTGTGTGTGTTTGTGTGTGTGTTTGTGTGTGTATTTGTGTGTGTTTGTGTGTGTGTTGGTGTGTGTGTGTTTGTGTGTGTTTGTGTGTGTGTTTGTGTGTGTTTGTGTGTGTGTTTGTGTGTGTATTTGTCTGTTTGTGTGTGTGTGTGTTTGTGTGTGTTTGTGTGTGTGTTTGTGTGTGTTTGTGTGTGTTTGTGTGTGTTCGTGTGTGTGTTTGTGTGTGTGTTTGTGTGTGTGTTTGTGTGTGTTTGTGTGTGTTTGTGTCTGTGTGTCTGTGTGTGTGTGTCTCTGTTTGTGCGTTTGTGTGTGTGTGATTGTGTGCGTGTTTGTGTGTGTGTGATTGTGTGCGTATGTGTGTTTGTGTGTGTGTGTATGTGTGTGTGTGTGTTTGTGTGTGTGTTTGTATGTGTGTTTGTATGTGTGTGTTTGTGTGTGTGTTGGTTTGTGTGTGTTCGTGTGTGTGTTTGTGTGTGTGTTTGAGTGTGTGTTTGTGTGTGTGTTTGTGTGTGTTTGTGTGTGCTTGTGCCTGTGTGTCTGTGTGTGTGTATATGTGTGTGTGTTTGTGTGTGTGTTTGTGTGTGTGTTTGTGTGGGTGTGTTTGTGTGTGTGTGTTTGTGTGTGTGTTTGTGTGTGTGTTTGTGTGTGTGTTTGTGTGTGTGTTTGTGTGTGTTTGTGTGTGTGTTTGTGTGTGTTTGTGTGTGTTGGTGTGTGTGTTTGTGAGTGTGTTTGTGTGTGTGTTTGTGTGTGTGTTTGTGTGTGTGTGATTGTGTGCGTGTGTGTGTTTGTGTTTGTGTGTTTGTGTGTGTGTGTTTGCGTGTGTTTGTGTGTGTGTTTGTATGTGTGTGTTTGTGTGTGTGTTTGTTTGTGCGTGTTTGTGTGTGTCTTTGTGTGTGTGTGTTTGTGTGTGTGTGATTGTGTTTGTGTGTGTGTTTGTGTGTGTGTTTGTGTGTGTGTGATTGTATGCGTGTGTGTGTTTGTGTGTGTGTGTTTGTGTATGTGTGTGTGTGTGCTTGTGTGTGTGTTTGTCTGTGTGTGTTTGTATGTGTGTGTGTTTGTGTGTGTGTCTGTGTTTGTGTGTGTGTTTGTGTGTGGGTTTGTGTGTGTTTGAGTGTGTGTTTATGTGTGTGTTTGTGTGCGTGTTTGTGTGTGTGTTTGTGAGCGTGTTTGTGTGCGTGTTTTTCCGCGTGTTTTTCCGTGTGTATGTGTTTGTGTGTGTGATTGTGAGTGTGTTTGTGTGTGTGTTTGCGTGTGTGTTTTTGTGTGTGTTTGTGTGTGTTTGTGTGTGTGTTTTTGTGTGTGTTTGTGTGTGTGTTTGTGTGTGTGTTTGTGTGTGTGTTTGTGTGTGTGTTTGTGTGTGTGTTTGTGTGTGTGATTGTGCGTGTGTTTGTGTGTGTGTTTGTGTGTGTGTTTGTGTGTGTGTTTGTGTGTGTATTTGTGTGTGTGTGTGTTTATGTGCGTGTTTGTGTGTGTATTTGTGTGTGTGTTTGTGTGTGTGTTTGTGTGTGTGATTGTGCGTGTGTTTGTGTGTGTGTTTGTGTGTGTGTTTGTGTGTGTGTTTGTGTGTGTATTTGTGTGTGTGTGTGTTTATGTGCGTGTTTGTGTGTGTATTTGTGTGTGTGTTTGTGAGTGTGTTTGTGTGTGTGTTTGCGAGTGTGTTTGTGTGTCTGTTTGTGTGTGTGTTTGTATGTGTGTTTGTGTGTGTGTTTGTGTGTGTGTTTGTGTGTGTGTTTGTGTGTGTGTTTGTGTGTGTGTTTGTGTGTGTGTTTGTGTGTGTGTTTGTGTGTGTGTTTGTGTGTGTGTTTGTGTGTGTATGTGTGTGTGTTTGTGTGTGTGTTTGTGGGTGTATTTGTGTGTGTGTGTGTTTATGTGTGTGTTTGCGTGTGTGTTTGTGTGTGTGTTTGTGTGTATGTTTGTGTGCGTGTTTGTGTACGTGTTTGTGTGCGTGTTTGTGTGTGTGTTTGTGTGTGTGTTTGTGTGTGTGTTCGCGTGTGTGGTTGTGTGTGTGTTTGTGTGTGTGTTTGTGTGTGTGTTTCTATGTGTGTTTGTGTGTGTGTTTGTGTGTGTGTTTGTGTGTGTGTTTGTGTATGTGTTTGTGTGTGTGTTTGTGTGTGTGTTTGTGTGTGTGTTTGTGTGTGTGTTTGTGTGTGTGTTTGTGTGTCTGTTTGTGAGTGTGTTTGTGTGTGTTTGTGTGTGTTTGTGTGTGTTTGTGTGTGTGTTTGTGTGTGTGTTTGTGTGCGTGTTTGTGTGTGTGTTTGTGTGTGTGTTTGTGTGTGCTTGTGTGTGTGTTTGTGTGTGTGTGTGTGATTGTGTTTGTGTGTGTGTTTGTGTGTGTGTTTGTGTGTGTGTGTTTGTGTGTGTGTGTTTGTGTGTGCTTGTGTGTGTGTTTGTGTGTGTGTGTGATTGTGTGCGTGTGTGTGTTTGTGTGTGTGTGTTTGTGTGTGTGTTTGTATGTGTGTGTTTGTGTGTGTGTTTGTTTGTGCGTGTTTGTGTGTGTGTGTTTGTGTGTGTGTTTGTGTGTGTGTTTGTGTGTGTGTTTGTGTGTGTGTTTGTGTGTGCTTGTGTGTGTGTTTGTGTGTGTGTGTGTGTGATTGTGTGCGTGTGTGTGTTTGTGTGTGTGTTTGTGTGTGTGTGTTTGTGTGTGTGTGTTTGTGTGTGTGTTTGTATGTGTGTGTTTGTGTGTGTGTT
>CAXAOA010000386.1:190000-202500 GCA_963970395.1 Ephialtes manifestator
TTTGTGTGTGCGTTTGTGTGTGTGTTTGTGTGTGTGTTTGTGTGTGTGTTTGTGTGTGTGTTTGTGTGTGTGTTTGTGTGTGTGTGATTGTATGCGTGTGTGTGTTTGTGTGTGTGTGTTTGTGTATGTGTGTGTGTATGTTTGTGTGTGTGTTTGTCTGTGTGTGTTTGTGTGTGTGTGTGTTTGTGTGTGTGTCTGTGTTTGTGTGTGTGTTTGTGTGTGGGTTTGTGTGTGTTTGAGTGTGTGTTTATGTGTGTGTTTGTGTGCGTGTTTGTGTATGTGTTTGTGAGCGTGTTTGTGTGCGTGTTTTTCCGCGTGTTTTTCCGTGTGTATGTGTTTGTGTGTGTGATTGTGAGTGTGTTTGTGTGTGTGTTTGCGTGTGTGTTTTTGTGTGTGTTTGTGTGTGTTTGTGTGTGTGTTTTTGTGTGTGGTTGTGTGTGTGTTTGTGTGTGTGTTTGTGTGTGTGTTTATGTGTGTGTTTGTGTGTGTGTTTGTGTGTGTGATTGTGCGTGTGTTTGTATGTGTGTTTGTGTGTGTGTTTGTGTGTGTGTTTGTGTGTGTATTTGTGTGTGTGTGTGTTTATGTGCGTGTTTGTGTGTGTATTTGTGTGTGTGTTTGTGTGTGTGTTTGTGTGTGTGATTGTGCGTGTGTTTGTGTGTGTGTTTGTGTGTGTGTTTGTGTGTGTATTTGTGTGTGTATTTGTGTGTGTGTGTGTTTATGTGCGTGTTTGTGTGTGTATTTGTGTGTGTGTTTGTGAGTGTGTTTGTGTGTGTGTTTGCGAGTGTGTTTGTGTGTCTGTTTGTGTGTGTGTTTGTATGTGTGTTTGTGTGTGTGTTTGTGTGTGTGTTTGTGTGTGTGTTTGTGTGTGTGTTTGTGTGTGTGTTTGTGTGTGTGTTTGTGTGTGTGTTTGTGTGTGTGTTTGTGTGTGTGTTTGTGTGTGTGTTTGTGTGTGTATGTGTGTGTGTTTGTGTGTGTTTGTGGGTGTATTTGTGTGTGTGTGTGTTTATGTGTGTGTTTGCGTGTGTGTTTGTGTGTGTGTTTGTGTGTATGTTTGTGTGCGTGTTTGTGTGCGTGTTTGTGTGCGTGTTTGTGTGTGTGTTTGTGTGTGTGTTTGTGTGTGTGTTCGCGTGTGTGGTTGTGTGTGTGTTTGTGTGTGTGTTTGTGTGTGTGTTTCTATGTGTGTTTGTGTGTGTGTGTTTGTGTGTGTGTTTGTGTATGTGTTTGGGTGGGTGTTTGTGTGTGTATTTGTGAGTGTGTGTTTGTGTGTGTGTTTGTGTGTGTCTTGTTTGTGTGTGCTTGCGTGTGTGTTTGTGTGTGTGTGTGATTGTGTGTGTGTGTGATTGTGTGTGTGTGTGATTGTGTGTGTGTGTTTGTGTGTGTGTTTGTATGCGTGTGTTTGTGTGTGTGTTTGTTTGTGCGTGTTTGTGTGTGTGTGTTTGTGTGTGTGTGTTTGTGTGTGTGTTTGTGTGTGTGTTTGTGTGTGTGTTTGTGTGTGCTTGTGTGTGTGTTTGTGTGTGTGTGTGATTGTGTGCGTGTGTGTGTTTGTGTGTGTGTTTGTGTGTGTGTGTTTGTGTGTGTGTTTGTATGTGTGTGTTTGTGTGTGTGTTTGTTTGTGCGTGTTTGTATGTGTGTGTTTGTGTGTGTGTGTGTGTGTGTGTTTGTGTGCGTGATTGTGTGCGTGTTTGTGTACGTGTTTGTGTGTGTGTGTGTGTTTGTGTGTGTTTGTGTGTGTTTGTGTGTGTTTGTGTGTGTTTGTGTGTGTTTGTGTGTGTTTGTGTGTGTTTGTGTGTGTTTGTGTGTGTGTTTGGGAGTGTGTTTGTGTGTGTGTTTGCGTGTGTGTTTGTGTGTGTGTTTGTGTGTGTGTTTGTGTGCGTGTGTGTGTGCGTGTTTGTGTGCGTGTTTGTTTGCGTGTTTGTGTGTGTGTTTGTGTGTGTGTTTGTGTGCGTGTTTGAGTGCGTGTTTGTGTGCGTCTTTGTGTGCCTGTTTGTGTGCGTGTTTGTGTGCGTGTTTGTGTATGTGTTTATGTGTGTGTTTGTGTGTGTTTGTGTGTGTGTTTGTGTGTGTTTGTGTGCGTGTTTGTGTGCGTGTTTGTGTGTGTGTGTGTGTGTGTGTTTGTGTGTGTGTTTGTGTGTGTTTGTGTGTGTTTGTGTGTGTGTTTGGGAGTGTGTTTGTGTGTGTGTTTGCGTGTGTGTTTGTGTGTGTGTTTGTGTGTGTGTTTGTGTGCGTGTTTGTGTGCGTGTTTGGGTGCGTGTTTGTTTGCGTGTTTGTGTGTGTGTTTGTGTGCGTGTTTGAGTGCGTGTTTGTGTGCGTCTTTGTGTGCCTGTTTGTGTGCGTGTTTGTGTGCGTGTTCGTGTATGTGTTTATGTGTGTGTTTGTGTGTGTGTTTGTGTGTGTGTGTGTGTGTGTGTTTGTGTGTGTGTTTGTCTGTGTGTGTTTGTGTGTGTGTGTGTTTGTGTGTGTGTCTGTGTTTGTCTGTGTGTGTTTGTGTGTGTGTGTGTGTGTGTTTGTGTGTGTGTCTGTGTTTGTGTGTGTGTTTGTGTGTGGGTTTGTGTGTGTTTGAGTGTGTGTTTGTGTGTGTTTGTTTGTGCTTGTGTCTGTGTGTATGTGTGTGTGTATATGTGTGTGTGTTTGTGTGTGTGTTTGTGTGTGTGTTTGTGTGGGTGTGTTTGTGTGTGTGTGTTTGTGTGTGTGTTTGTGTGTGTGTTTGTGTGTGTGTGATTGTGTTTGTGTGTGTGTTTGTGTGTGTGTTTGTGTGGGTTTGTGTGTGTGTTTGTGTGTGTTTGTGTGTGTTTGTGTGTGTGTTTGTGAGTGTGTTTGTGTGTGTGTTTGTGTGTGTGTGATTGTGTGCGTGTGTGTGTTTGTGTTTGTGTGTTTGTGTGTGTGTGTGTTTGCGTGTGTATGTGTGTGTGTTTGTATGTGTGTGTTTGTGTGTGTGTTTGTTTGTGCGTGTTTGTGTGTGTCTTTGTGTGTTTGTGTGTGTGTGATTGTGTTTGTGTGTGTGTTTGTGTGTGTGTTTGTGTGTGTGTTTGTGTGTGTGTTTGTGTGTGTGTGATTGTATGCGTGTGTGTGTTTGTGTGTGTGTGTTTGTGTATGTGTGTGTGTGTGTTTGTGTGTGTGTTTGTCTGTGTGTGTGTGTGTTTGTGTGTGTGTCTGTGTTTGTGTGTGTGTTTGTGTGTGGGTTTGTGTGTGTTTGAGTGTGTGTTTATGTGTGTGTTTGTGTGCGTGTTTGTGTGTGTGTTTGTGAGCGTGTTTGTGTGCGTGTTTGTGTGCGTATTTTTCCGTGTGTATGTGTTTGTGTGTGTGATTGTGAGTGTGTTTGTGTGTGTGTTTGCGTGTGTGTTTTTGTGTGTGTTTGTGTGTGTTTGTGTGTGTGTTTTTGTGTGTGTTTGTGTGTGTGTTTGTGTGCGTGTTTGTGTGCGTGTTTGTGTGTGTGTTTGTGTGTGTGTTTGTGTGTGTGTTCGCGTGTGTGGTTGTGTGTGTGTTTGTGTGTGTGTTTGTGTGTGTGTTTCTATGTGTGTTTGTGTGTGTGTTTGTGTGTGTGTTTGTGTGTGTGTTTTTGTATGTGTTTGTGTGTGTGTTTGTGTGTGTGTTTGTGTGTGTGTTTGTGTGTGTGTTTGTGTGTGTGTTTGTGTGTGTGTTTGTGTGTGTGTGATTGTATGCGTGTGTGTGTTTGTGTGTGTGTGTTTGTGTATGTGTGTGTGTGTGTTTGTGTGTGTGTTTGTCTGTGTGTGTGTGTGTTTGTGTGTGTGTCTGTGTTTGTGTGTGTGTTTGTGTGTGGGTTTGTGTGTGTTTGAGTGTGTGTTTATGTGTGTGTTTGTGTGCGTGTTTGTGTGTGTGTTTGTGAGCGTGTTTGTGTGCGTGTTTGTGTGCGTATTTTTCCGCGTGTTTTTCCGTGTGTATGTGTTTGTGTGTGTGATTGTGAGTGTGTTTGTGTGTGTGTTTGCGTGTGTGTTTTTGTGTGTGTTTGTGTGTGTTTGTGTGTGTGTTTTTATGTGTGTTTGTGTGTGTGTTTGTGTGTGTGTTTGTGTGTGTTTGTGTGTGTGTTTGTGTGTGTGATTGTGCGTGTGTTTGTGTGTGTGTTTGTGTGTGTGTTTGTGTGTGTGTTTGTGTGTGTATTTGTGTGTGTGTGTGTTTATGTGCGTGTTTGTGTGTGTATTTGTGTGTGTGTTTGTGTGTGTGTTTGTGTGTGTGATTGTGCGTTTGTTTGTGTGTGTGTTTGTGTGTGTGTTTGTGTGTGTGTTTGTGTGTGTATTTGTGTGTGTGTGTGTTTATGTGCGTGTTTGTGTGTGTATTTGTGTGTGTGTTTGTGAGTGTGTTTGTGTGTGTGTTTGCGAGTGTGTTTGTGTGTCTGTTTGTGTGTGTGTTTGTATGTGTGTTTGTGTGTGTGTTTGTGTGTGTGTTTGTGTGTGTGTTTGTGTGTGTGTTTGTGTGTGTGTTTGTGTGTGTGTTTGTGTGTGTGTTTGTGTGTGTATGTGTGTGTGTTTGTGTGTGTGTTTGTGGGTGTATTTGTGTGTGTGTGTTTATGTGTGTGTTTGTGTGTATGTTTGTGTGCGTGTTTGTGTGCGTGTTTGTGTGCGTGTTTGTGTGTGTGTTTGTGTGTGTGTTTGTGTGTGTGTTCGCGTGTGTGGTTGTGTGTGTGTTTGTGTGTGTGTTTGTGTGTGTGTTTCTATGTGTGTTTGTGTGTGTGTTTGTGTGTGTGTTTGTGTGTGTGTTTGTGTATGTGTTTGTGTGTGTGTTTGTGTGTGTGTTTGTGTGTGTGTTTGTGTGTGTGTTTGTGTGTGTGTTTGTGTGTGTGTTTGTGTGTGTGTTTGTGTGTGTATTTGTGTGTGTATTTGTGTGTGTGTGTGTTTATGTGCGTGTTTGTGTGTGTATTTGTGTGTGTGTTTGTGAGTGTGTTTGTGTGTGTGTTTGCGAGTGTGTTTGTGTGTCTGTTTGTGTGTGTGTTTGTATGTGTGTTTGTGTGTGTGTTTGTGTGTGTGTTTGTGTGTGTGTTTGTGTGTGTGTTTGTGTGTGTGTTTGTGTGTGTGTTTGTGTGTGTGTTTGTGTGTGTGTTTGTGTGTGTGTTTGTGTGTGTGTTTGTGTGTGTATGTGTGTGTGTTTGTGTGTGTTTGTGGGTGTATTTGTGTGTGTGTGTGTTTATGTGTGTGTTTGCGTGTGTGTTTGTGTGTGTGTTTGTGTGTATGTTTGTGTGCGTGTTTGTGTGCGTGTTTGTGTGCGTGTTTGTGTGTGTGTTTGTGTGTGTGTTTGTGTGTGTGTTCGCGTGTGTGGTTGTGTGTGTGTTTGTGTGTGTGTTTGTGTGTGTGTTTCTATGTGTGTTTGTGTGTGTGTGTTTGTGTGTGTGTTTGTGTATGTGTTTGGGTGGGTGTTTGTGTGTGTATTTGTGAGTGTGTGTTTGTGTGTGTGTTTGTGTGTGTCTTGTTTGTGTGTGCTTGCGTGTGTGTTTGTGTGTGTGTGTGATTGTGTGTGTGTGTGATTGTGTGTGTGTGTGATTGTGTGTGTGTGTTTGTGTGTGTGTTTGTATGCGTGTGTTTGTGTGTGTGTTTGTTTGTGCGTGTTTGTGTGTGTGTGTTTGTGTGTGTGTGTTTGTGTGTGTGTTTGTGTGTGTGTTTGTGTGTGTGTTTGTGTGTGCTTGTGTGTGTGTTTGTGTGTGTGTGTGATTGTGTGCGTGTGTGTGTTTGTGTGTGTGTTTGTGTGTGTGTGTTTGTGTGTGTGTTTGTATGTGTGTGTTTGTGTGTGTGTTTGTTTGTGCGTGTTTGTATGTGTGTGTTTGTGTGTGTGTGTGTGTGTGTGTTTGTGTGCGTGATTGTGTGCGTGTTTGTGTACGTGTTTGTGTGTGTGTGTGTGTTTGTGTGTGTTTGTGTGTGTTTGTGTGTGTTTGTGTGTGTTTGTGTGTGTTTGTGTGTGTTTGTGTGTGTTTGTGTGTGTTTGTGTGTGTGTTTGGGAGTGTGTTTGTGTGTGTGTTTGCGTGTGTGTTTGTGTGTGTGTTTGTGTGTGTGTTTGTGTGCGTGTGTGTGTGCGTGTTTGTGTGCGTGTTTGTTTGCGTGTTTGTGTGTGTGTTTGTGTGTGTGTTTGTGTGCGTGTTTGAGTGCGTGTTTGTGTGCGTCTTTGTGTGCCTGTTTGTGTGCGTGTTTGTGTGCGTGTTTGTGTATGTGTTTATGTGTGTGTTTGTGTGTGTTTGTGTGTGTGTTTGTGTGTGTTTGTGTGCGTGTTTGTGTGCGTGTTTGTGTGTGTGTGTGTGTGTGTGTGTTTGTGTGTGTGTTTGTGTGTGTTTGTGTGTGTTTGTGTGTGTGTTTGGGAGTGTGTTTGTGTGTGTGTTTGCGTGTGTGTTTGTGTGTGTGTTTGTGTGTGTGTTTGTGTGCGTGTTTGTGTGCGTGTTTGGGTGCGTGTTTGTTTGCGTGTTTGTGTGTGTGTTTGTGTGCGTGTTTGAGTGCGTGTTTGTGTGCGTCTTTGTGTGCCTGTTTGTGTGCGTGTTTGTGTGCGTGTTCGTGTATGTGTTTATGTGTGTGTTTGTGTGTGTGTTTGTGTGTGTGTGTGTGTGTGTGTTTGTGTGTGTGTTTGTCTGTGTGTGTTTGTGTGTGTGTGTGTTTGTGTGTGTGTCTGTGTTTGTCTGTGTGTGTTTGTGTGTGTGTGTGTGTGTGTTTGTGTGTGTGTCTGTGTTTGTGTGTGTGTTTGTGTGTGGGTTTGTGTGTGTTTGAGTGTGTGTTTGTGTGTGTTTGTTTGTGCTTGTGTCTGTGTGTATGTGTGTGTGTATATGTGTGTGTGTTTGTGTGTGTGTTTGTGTGTGTGTTTGTGTGGGTGTGTTTGTGTGTGTGTGTTTGTGTGTGTGTTTGTGTGTGTGTTTGTGTGTGTGTGATTGTGTTTGTGTGTGTGTTTGTGTGTGTGTTTGTGTGGGTTTGTGTGTGTGTTTGTGTGTGTTTGTGTGTGTTTGTGTGTGTGTTTGTGAGTGTGTTTGTGTGTGTGTTTGTGTGTGTGTGATTGTGTGCGTGTGTGTGTTTGTGTTTGTGTGTTTGTGTGTGTGTGTGTTTGCGTGTGTATGTGTGTGTGTTTGTATGTGTGTGTTTGTGTGTGTGTTTGTTTGTGCGTGTTTGTGTGTGTCTTTGTGTGTTTGTGTGTGTGTGATTGTGTTTGTGTGTGTGTTTGTGTGTGTGTTTGTGTGTGTGTTTGTGTGTGTGTGATTGTATGCGTGTGTGTGTTTGTGTGTGTGTGTTTGTGTATGTGTGTGTGTGTGTTTGTGTGTGTGTTTGTCTGTGTGTGTGTGTGTTTGTGTGTGTGTCTGTGTTTGTGTGTGTGTTTGTGTGTGGGTTTGTGTGTGTTTGAGTGTGTGTTTATGTGTGTGTTTGTGTGCGTGTTTGTGTGTGTGTTTGTGAGCGTGTTTGTGTGCGTGTTTGTGTGCGTATTTTTCCGTGTGTATGTGTTTGTGTGTGTGATTGTGAGTGTGTTTGTGTGTGTGTTTGCGTGTGTGTTTTTGTGTGTGTTTGTGTGTGTTTGTGTGTGTGTTTTTGTGTGTGTTTGTGTGTGTGTTTGTGTGCGTGTTTGTGTGCGTGTTTGTGTGTGTGTTTGTGTGTGTGTTTGTGTGTGTGTTCGCGTGTGTGGTTGTGTGTGTGTTTGTGTGTGTGTTTGTGTGTGTGTTTCTATGTGTGTTTGTGTGTGTGTTTGTGTGTGTGTTTGTGTGTGTGTTTGTGTATGTGTTTGTGTGTGTGTTTGTGTGTGTGTTTGTGTGTGTGTTTGTGTGTGTGTTTGTGTGTGTGTTTGTGTGTGTGTTTGTGTGTGTGTGATTGTATGCGTGTGTGTGTTTGTGGGTGTGTGTTTGTGTATGTGTGTGTGTGTGTTTGTGTGTGTGTTTGTCTGTGTGTGTGTGTGTTTGTGTGTGTGTCTGTGTTTGTGTGTGTGTTTGTGTGTGGGTTTGTGTGTGTTTGAGTGTGTGTTTATGTGTGTGTTTGTGTGCGTGTTTGTGTGTGTGTTTGTGAGCGTGTTTGTGTGCGTGTTTGTGTGCGTATTTTTCCGCGTGTTTTTCCGTGTGTATGTGTTTGTGTGTGTGATTGTGAGTGTGTTTGTGTGTGTGTTTGCGTGTGTGTTTTTGTGTGTGTTTGTGTGTGTTTGTGTGTGTGTTTTTATGTGTGTTTGTGTGTGTGTTTGTGTGTGTGTTTGTGTGTGTTTGTGTGTGTGTTTGTGTGTGTGATTGTGCGTGTGTTTGTGTGTGTGTTTGTGTGTGTGTTTGTGTGTGTGTTTGTGTGTGTATTTGTGTGTGTGTGTGTTTATGTGCGTGTTTGTGTGTGTATTTGTGTGTGTGTTTGTGTGTGTGTTTGTGTGTGTGATTGTGCGTTTGTTTGTGTGTGTGTTTGTGTGTGTGTTTGTGTGTGTGTTTGTGTGTGTATTTGTGTGTGTGTGTGTTTATGTGCGTGTTTGTGTGTGTATTTGTGTGTGTGTTTGTGAGTGTGTTTGTGTGTGTGTTTGCGAGTGTGTTTGTGTGTCTGTTTGTGTGTGTGTTTGTATGTGTGTTTGTGTGTGTGTTTGTGTGTGTGTTTGTGTGTGTGTTTGTGTGTGTGTTTGTGTGTGTGTTTGTGTGTGTGTTTGTGTGTGTGTTTGTGTGTGTATGTGTGTGTGTTTGTGTGTGTGTTTGTGGGTGTATTTGTGTGTGTGTGTTTATGTGTGTGTTTGTGTGTATGTTTGTGTGCGTGTTTGTGTGCGTGTTTGTGTGCGTGTTTGTGTGTGTGTTTGTGTGTGTGTTTGTGTGTGTGTTCGCGTGTGTGGTTGTGTGTGTGTTTGTGTGTGTGTTTGTGTGTGTGTTTCTATGTGTGTTTGTGTGTGTGTTTGTGTGTGTGTTTGTGTATGTGTTTGTGTGTGTGTTTGTGTGTGTGTTTGTGTGTGTGTTTGTGTGTGTGTTTGTGTGTGTGTTTGTGTGTCTGTTTGTGAGTGTGTTTGTGTGTGTTTGTGTGTGTGTTTGTGTGTGTGTTTGTGTGTGTGTTTGTGTGCGTGTTTGTGTGTGTGTTTGTGTGTGTTTGTGTGTGTGTGTTTGGGTGTGTGTGTTTGTGTGTGTGTTTGTGTGTGTGTTTGAGTGTGTATGTTTGGGTGGGTGTTTGTGTGTGTATTTGTGTGTGTGTGTTTGTGTGTGTGTGTTTGTGTGTGTGTTTGTGTGTGTGTGTTTGTGTGTGCTTGTGTGTGTGTTTGTGTGTGTGTGTGATTGTGTGCGTGTGTGTGTTTGTATGTGTGTTTGTTTGTGCGTGTTTGTGTGTGTGTGTTTGTGTGTGTGTGTTTGTGTGTGTGTTTGTGTGTGTATTTGTGTGTGTGTGTGTTTATGTGTGTGTTTGTGTGTGTGTTTGCGTGTGTGTTTGTGTGTATGTGTGTGTGTGTGTTTGTGTTGGTTTGTGTGTGAGTTTGTGTGTGTTTGTGTGTGAGTTTGTGTGTGCGTTTGTGTGTGTATTTGTGTGTGTGTTTGTGTGTGTGTTTGTGTGTGTGTCTGTGTTTGTGTGTGTGTTTGTGTGTGGGTTTGTGTGTGTTTGAGTGTGTGTTTATGTGTGTGTTTGTGTGCGTGTTTGTGTGTGTGTTTGTGAGCGTGTTTGTGTGCGTGTTTGTGTGCGTGTTTGTGTGTGTGTTTGTGTGTGTGTTTGTGTGTGTGTTCGCGTGTGTGGTTGTGTGTGTGTTTGTGTGTGTGTTTCTATGTGTGTTTGTGTGTGTGTTTGTGTGTGTGTTTGTGTGTGTGTTTGTGTATGTGTTTGTGTGTGTGTTTGTGTGTGTGTTTGTGTGTGTGTTTGTGTGTGTGTTTGTGTGTCTGTTTGTGAGTGTGTTTGTGTGTGTTTGTGTGTGTGTTTGTGTGTGTGTTTGTGTGTGTGTTTGTGTGTGTGTTTGTGTGCGTGTTTGTGTGTGTGTTTGTGTGTGTGTTTGTGTGTGTGTGTTTGGGTGTGTGTGTTTGTGTGTGTGTTTGAGTGTGTATGTTTGGGTGGGTGTTTGTGTGTGTATTTGTGTGTGTGTTTGTGTGTGTGTGTTTGTGTGTGCTTGTGTGTGTGTTTGTGTGTGTGTGTGATTGTGTGCGTGTGTGTGTTTGTGTGTGTGTGTTTGTGTGTGTGTTTGTATGTGTGTGTTTGTGTGTGTGTTTGTTTGTGCGTGTTTGTGTGTGTGTGTTTGTGTGTGTGTGTTTGTGTGTGTGTTTGTGTGTGTATTTGTGTGTGTGTGTGTTTATGTGTGTGTTTGTGTGTGTGTTTGCGTGTGTGTTTGTGCGTGTGATTGTGTGTATGTGTGTGTGTGTGTTTGTGTTGGTTTGTGTGTGAGTTTGTGTGTGTTTGTGTGTGAGTTTGTGTGTGCGTTTGTGTGTGTATTTGTGTGTGTGTTTGTGTGTGTATTTGTGTGTGTGTTTGTGTGTGTGTTTGTGTGTGTATTTGTGTGTCTTTGTGTGTGTGTTGGTGTGTGTGTGTTTGTGTGTGTTTGTGTGTGTGTTTGTGTGTGTTTGTGTGTGTGTTTGTGTGTGTATTTGTCTGTTTGTGTGTGTGTGTGTTTGTGTGTGTTTGTGTGTGTGTTTGTGTGTGTTTGTGTGTGTTTGTGTGTGTGTTCGTGTGTGTGTTTGTGTGTGTGTTTGTGTGTGTGTTTGTGTGTGTTTGTGTGTGTTTGTGTCTGTGTGTCTGTGTGTGTGTGTGTCTCTGTTTGTGCGTTTGTGTGTGTGTGATTGTGTGCGTGTTTGTGTGTGTGTGATTGTGTGCGTATGTGTGTTTGTGTGTGTGTGTATGTGTGTGTGTGTGTTTGTGTGTGTGTTTGTATGTGTGTTTGTATGTGTGTGTTTGTGTGTGTGTTGGTTTGTGTGTGTTCGTGTGTGTGTTTGTGTGTGTGTTTGAGTGTGTGTTTGTGTGTGTGTTTGTGTGTGTTTGTGTGTGCTTGTGCCTGTGTGTCTGTGTGTGTGTATATGTGTGTGTGTTTGTGTGTGTGTTTGTGTGTGTGTTTGTGTGGGTGTGTTTGTGTGTGTGTGTTTGTGTGTGTGTTTGTGTGTGTGTTTGTGTGTGTGTTTGTGTGTGTGTTTGTGTGTGTTTGTGTGTGTGTTTGTGTGTGTTTGTGTGTGTTGGTGTGTGTGTTTGTGAGTGTGTTTGTGTGTGTGTTTGTGTGTGTGTTTGTGTGTGTGTGATTGTGTGTGTGTGTGTGTTTGTGTTTGTGTGTTTGTGTGTGTGTGTTTGCGTGTGTTTGTGTGTGTGTTTGTATGTGTGTGTTTGTGTGTGTGTTTGTTTGTGCGTGTTTGTGTGTGTCTTTGTGTGTGTGTGTTTGTGTGTGTGTGATTGTGTTTGTGTGTGTGTTTGTGTGTGTGTTTGTGTGTGTGTTTGTGTGTGTGTGATTGTATGCGTGTGTGTGTTTGTGTGTGTGTGTTTGTGTATGTGTGTGTGTGTGTTTGTGTGTGTGTTTGTCTGTGTGTGTTTGTATGTGTGTGTGTTTGTGTGTGTGTCTGTGTTTGTGTGTGTGTTTGTGTGTGGGTTTGTGTGTGTTTGAGTGTGTGTTTATGTGTGTGTTTGTGTGCGTGTTTGTGTGTGTGTTTGTGAGCGTGTTTGTGTGCGTGTTTTTCCGCGTGTTTTTCCGTGTGTATGTGTTTGTGTGTGTGATTGTGAGTGTGTTTGTGTGTGTGTTTGCGTGTGTGTTTTTGTGTGTGTTTGTGTGTGTTTGTGTGTGTGTTTTTGTGTGTGTTTGTGTGTGTGTTTGTGTGTGTGTTTGTGTGTGTGTTTGTGTGTGTGTTTGTGTGTGTGTTTGTGTGTGTGATTGTGCGTGTGTTTGTGTGTGTGTTTGTGTGTGTGTTTGTGTGTGTGTTTGTGTGTGTATTTGTGTGTGTGTGTGTTTATGTGCGTGTTTGTGTGTGTATTTGTGTGTGTGTTTGTGTGTGTGTTTGTGTGTGTGATTGTGCGTGTGTTTGTGTGTGTGTTTGTGTGTGTGTTTGTGTGTGTGTTTGTGTGTGTATTTGTGTGTGTGTGTGTTTATGTGCGTGTTTGTGTGTGTATTTGTGTGTGTGTTTGTGAGTGTGTTTGTGTGTGTGTTTGCGAGTGTGTTTGTGTGTCTGTTTGTGTGTGTGTTTGTATGTGTGTTTGTGTGTGTGTTTGTGTGTGTGTTTGTGTGTGTGTTTGTGTGTGTGTTTGTGTGTGTGTTTGTGTGTGTGTTTGTGTGTGTGTGTTTGTGTGTGTGTTTGTGTGTGTGTTTGTGTGTGTATGTGTGTGTGTTTGTGTGTGTGTTTGTGGGTGTATTTGTGTGTGTGTGTGTTTATGTGTGTGTTTGCGTGTGTGTTTGTGTGTGTGTTTGTGTGTATGTTTGTGTGCGTGTTTGTGTACGTGTTTGTGTGCGTGTTTGTGTGTGTGTTTGTGTGTGTGTTTGTGTGTGTGTTCGCGTGTGTGGTTGTGTGTGTGTTTGTGTGTGTGTTTGTGTGTGTGTTTCTATGTGTGTTTGTGTGTGTGTTTGTGTGTGTTTGTGTGTGTGTTTGTGTATGTGTTTGTGTGTGTGTTTGTGTGTGTGTTTGTGTGTGTGTTTGTGTGTGTGTTTGTGTG
>CAXAOA010000386.1:220000-222095 GCA_963970395.1 Ephialtes manifestator
GTGTGTGTTTGTGTGTGTGTTTCTGTGTGTATTTGTGTGTGTGTTTGTGTGTGTGTTTGTGTCTGTGTTTGTGTGTGTGTTTGTGTGTGTGTTTTTGTGTGTGTTTGTGTGTGTGTTTTTGTGTGTATTTGTGTGTGTGTGTGTTTATGTGTGTGCTTGTGTGTGTGTTTTTGTGTGTATTTGTGTGTGTGTGTGTTTATGTGTGTGCTTGTGTGTGTGTTTGTGTGTGTTTGTGTGTGTGTTTGTGTTTGTGTTTGTGTGTGTGTTTATGTGTGTGTTCGTGTGTGTGTTTGTGTGTGTGTTTGTGTGTGTGTTTGTGTGTGTGTGTGTTTGTGTGTGTGTTTGTGTGTGTGTTTGTGTGTGTGTTTGTATGTGTGTTTGTGTGTCTGTTTGTGAGTGTGTTTGTGTGTGTGTTTGTGTGTGTGTTTGTGTGTGTTTATGTGTGTGTTTGTGTGTGTGTTTGTGTGTGTGTGTTTGTGTGTGTGTGTTTGTGTTTGTGTTTGTGTTTGTGTTTGTGTTTGTGTTTGTGTTTGTGTTTGTGTTTGTGTTTGTGTTTGTGTTTGTGTTTGTGTTTGTGTTTGTGTTTGTGTTTGTGTTTGTGTTTGTGTTTGTGTTTGTGTTTGTGTTTGTGTTTGTGTTTGTGTTTGTGTTTGTGTTTGTGTTTGTGTTTGTGTTTGTGTTTGTGTTTGTGTTTGTGTTTGTGTTTGTGTTTGTGTTTGTGTTTGTGTTTGTGTTTGTGTTTGTGTTTGTGTTTGTGTTTGTGTTTGTGTTTGTGTTTGTGTTTGTGTTTGTGTTTGTGTTTGTGTTTGTGTTTGTGTTTGTGTTTGTGTTTGTGTTTGTGTTTGTGTTTGTGTTTGTGTTTGTGTTTGTGTTTGTGTTTGTGTTTGTGTTTGTGTTTGTGTTTGTGTTTGTGTTTGTGTTTGTGTTTGTGTTTGTGTTTGTGTTTGTGTTTGTGTTTGTGTTTGTGTTTGTGTTTGTGTTTGTGTTTGTGTTTGTGTTTGTGTTTGTGTTTGTGTTTGTGTTTGTGTTTGTGTTTGTGTTTGTGTTTGTGTTTGTGTTTGTGTTTGTGTTTGTGTTTGTGTTTGTGTTTGTGGTGTGGTTTGTGTTTGTGTTTGTGTTTGTGTTTGTGTTTGTGTTTGTGTTTGTGTTTGTGTTTGTGTTTGTGTTGTGTTTGTGTTGTGTTTGTGTGGTGGGGGGTGGGTGGGGGGGGTGGGGGGTGGGGTGGGGGGGGGGGGGGGGGGGTGGGGGTGGGGGGGGGGGGGGGGGGGTTTGTGTTTGTGTTTGTGTTTGTGTTTGTGTTTGTGTTTGTGTTTGTGTTTGTGTTTGTGTTTGTGTTTGTGTTTGTGTTTGTGTTTTCGTTTGTGTTTGTGTTTGTGTTTGTGTTTGTGTGTGTGTTTGTGTGTCTTTGTGTGTGCTTGTGTGTGTGTGTTTGTGTTTGTGTTTGTGTTTGTGTTTGTGTTTGTGTTTGTGTTTGTGTTTGTGTTTGTGTTTGTGTTTGTGTTTGTGTTTGTGTTTGTGTTTGTGTTTGTGTTTGTGTTTGTGTTTGTGTTTGTGTTTGTGTTTGTGTTTGTGTTTGTGTTTGTGTTTGTGTTTGTGTTTGTGTTTGTGTTTGTGTTTGTGTTTGTGTTTGTGTTTGTGTTTGTGTTTGTGTTTGTGTTTGTGTTTGTGTTTGTGTTTGTGTTTGTGTTTGTGTGTGTGTGTTTGTGTGTCTTTGTGTGTGCTTGTGTGTGTGTGTGGGTTGTGTGTGTGTTTGTGTGTGTGTATTTGTGTGTGTTTGTCTGTGTTTGTGTGTGTGTTTGTGTGTGTATTTGTGTGTGTGTTTGTGTCTGTGTTTGTGTGTGTGCTTGTGTGTGTGTTTGTGTGTGTGTTTGTGTGTGTATTTGTGTGTGTATGTGTGTGTTTATGTGTGTGTGTATGTTTGTGTATGCTTGTGTGTGTGTGTGTTTGTGTGTGCGTTTGTGTTTGTGTGTGTGTGTGTGTGTGTGTGTTTATGTGTGTGTTTGTGTGCGTGTTTGTGTGTGTGTTTGTGTGTGTGTTTGTGTGTCTGTTTGTGAGTGTGTTTGTGTGTGTGTTTGTGTGTGTGTTTGTGTGTGTT
>CAXAOA010000387.1:0-30075 GCA_963970395.1 Ephialtes manifestator
CAATATAATTAATTACACTAAAAAAATAAGATATTATTTTTTGTAATATTGCCAAATGAAAATTTTATTACACGAGAAATTGGTAATATCTTATATTAATAAATGTAATGAAAGAAAAATTTGTCGGCCATTTTCGGGGTTAAAGAACCTGAATTTTTTTCTCTTAATTAAATTACGAGAGTTTTAGGTAGTTCAATATAATTAATTACACTAAAAAAATAAGATATTATTTTTTGTAATATTGCCAAATGGAAATTTTATTACACGGGAAATTGAAAATATCTTATATTAATAAATGTAATGAAAGAAAAATTTGTCGGCCATTTTCGGGGTTAAAGAAGCTTAATTTTTTTCTCTTAATTAAATTACGAGAGTTTTAGGTAGTTCAATATAATTAATTGCACTAAAAAAATAAGAACTGATTTTTTTTTTTATGAAAGGAAAATCATGGGAATATTTTAAGGGCTAAAGAACCTTAATTTACAAGTACTTGTATCGGATTAATACAGTCAAACGCTTCCACGAAACTCTTGTTAACTTATCCCAATTCATCCTAAGAGCCACGACAGCGTAATATCGCCAAATGAAAATTGTATTACACGGGAAATTGGAAATATCTTACATTAATAAATGTAATGAAAGAAAAATTTGTCGGCCATTTTCTGGATTAACGAAGCTTAATTTTTTTCGCTTTATTAAATTACATGATATTTAAGTAGTTCAATGTAATTAATTACACTAAAAAGTAAATATTGGAAATATCTTATATTAATAAATGAAAGAAAAATTTGTCGGCCATTTTCCAGGTTAAAGAACCTTAATTTTTTTCTCTTAATTAACTCAGGAGAAATTTAAGTAGTTCAATATAATTACTTACACTAAAAAATGAGAAATGAATTTTTTTAATAATGAAAGAAAAATCTTTCGGATATTTTACGATCTAAAGAACTTAATTTTTTTCGCTTAATTGCATTACGTGAAATTTAGGTAGTCCAAAATAATTAATTACACTAAAAAATCAGAACTGAATTTTTTTTTATAATGATGGAAAAATCTCGGATATTTTACGGGTTAAAGAACCTCATTTTTTTCGCTTAATTAAATTACGTGATATTTAAGTAGTTCAACTGAATTAATTACACAAAAAAAATAAAAACTGAATTTTTTTAGTAATGAAAGAAAAATCTTTTGATATTTAAGTAGTTTAACTGATTTAATTGCACTGAAAAATAGGGACTAAATTTTTTATTGAAATAAAAATCTGTCGGATATTTTACGGACTGAAGAATCTTAATTTTTTTGCATAATCAACTTACATGATATTAAAGCTAATTCAGCTAAATAAATAACCCAAAAAAATGAGAACTAATTTTATTTTTCTCATTTGCCAAAAAATGATACAGACTAAAACAAAAATTGGGTCACAAAGTCTCAGCAAGGTTAAAAGAACCGCCTTAAGAGTGTGTAAAAATGCGACTAAATAAAATCATAAATTCTCCCAAAAAAAAAAAAAAAAAAAAATGTTCTCTCTCAGTGAATGATTTTATCATTTTTACGTTTCGAAATGACAAGAGCCGGACATTTATAAGTTGTTAAATTTTTTATTACGAGAATTAGACAAAATCGTGCATACATTCGCACCAATTTACGAGCCAAATTCCGTTGCATATTATTTAAAAAGAATGTAAAAAAAAGTCGTACGCGTAGCTAAAGGGTAGCGCTTTTTTCTTTCTCTCTTTCTGACTCTCGGCTCACGACGAAATTGTTGCCGGGTGTCGGCTTAACTTTGTTAGCGAGGCTGTGTGTCGGCGAGACTGAGAAGCATTATCAAGCGAGTTAAAGGAGCGAGCTACGAAATTGGCATTGCAAGAGAGAGAAAAAAGGAGAACGAGCCGCTTTCGTGAGTCTGTGCGCGGGGGTGGAGTTTCGTATGAAATACACGTGACATTTAGTGCCTCACCGGCTGGCCCGGACGGACCAAAGACGCAAACGCCCGCGTATTATAAATAGATCCACCCTTCGAAGCGTCAGCGCGATGCGCGAGAAGAGACTCGAAGAGACAAGGGGAATATCATCAAGAGTGCATGAGAGAGACGCCAATTACTAGGGATGCGCTCTGTGCTATGGCATATAGTACTACATACTATATGCCGAACGGACATCACCCGAAAAGCCACCTCTCTAGTGGTGGTAGAGAGTATAACACTACAAGCCCGCAGTAGTGCTACAATCTGGTTTATAATCTTGTTAGGATTTCGCGGAAATATTGGCGTAATTTACGATGCGTCGCGAGTTAACTGTCAGGACGCGAGAGGGCCGCGAAATCTGAGTGTTGAGCTCTTGCTACACGTGTACCAACCCTATAAACGATTTTGAGAGAGAGGGAATGAGCGAGATGAAATAAAGAAACGTGGTGGATAGTGTGAAAGACTGGGAGGTGAATTGAGGCGATTGGTATTTTGAGGGAAAATTGAAAAATTGTTTTGGTGGGAAATTGTTTTGTTGAGACATTATTTTGTCGGGAATTAATTTTGTTGAGACATTATTTTGTCGGAAATTAATTTTGTTGAGACATTATTTTGTCGGAAGATTATTTTATTGAGAAATTATTTTGTCGGCAAATTATTTTATCGGAAAATAATTTTGTTGAGACATTATTTTGTCGGAAAATAATTTTGTTGAGAAATTATTTTGTCGGAAAATAATTTAGTTGGGACATCATTTTGTCGGAAAATTATTTTATTGAGAAATTATTTTATCGGAAAAACATTTTGTCGGTGCATCATTTTGTCGGAAAATAATTTTGTCGGAAAATCGCTTTGTCGGAAAACAATTTTGTCGGAAAACCGCTTTGTCGGAAAATCATTTTGTCGGGCAATCATTGTGTCGGAAAATCATTTTGTCGGAAAAACATTTTGTTGGTGCATCATTTTGTCGGAAAACCGCTTTGTCGGAAAACCGCTTTGTCGGAAAATAATTTTGTCGGGAGATCGCTATGTCGGAAAATTATTTTGTCGGAAAATCATTTTGTCGGGCAATCATTGTGTCGGAAAATAATTTTGTTGGAAAATCATTTTGTCGGAAAATTATTTTGTCGGAAAATTATTTTGTCGGAAAACCATTTTGTCGGAAAATTATTTTGTCGGGCAACATTGTGTCGGAAAATCATTTTGTCGGAAAATTATTTTGTCGGACAATCATTTTGTTGGAAAATTATTTTTTCGGGCAATCATTGTGTCGGAAAATCATTTTGTCGGAAAATTATTTTGTCGGGAAAACATTTTGTCGGTGCATCATTTTGTCGGAAAACCGCTTTGTCGGAAAATCGCTGTCGGAAAATCATTTTGTCGGAAAATAATTTTATCGGAAAATCATTTTGTCGGAAAATTATTTTGTCGGAAAATCATTTTGTCGGACAATTATTTTGTCGGGCAATCATTGTGTCGGAAAATCATTTTGTCGGACAATTATTTTGTCGGGCAATCATTGTGTCGGAAAATCATTTTGTCTGAAAATTATTTTGTTGGAAAATTATTTTGTTGGAAAATTATTTTGTCTGAAAATTATTTTGTTCAAAAGTTATTTTGTCGGAAAATAATTTTGTTGAAAAATCAATCGAAAAATCACTGAAAACCACCAGAAAAAGTTACCACAACTACAAACCCGCAGTAGTGTCACAATCCGGTTTATAATCTTGTTAGGGATTCGCGGAAATATTGGCGTAATTTACGATGTGTCGCGAGTTAACTGTCAGAGGCGCTAGGGTCGCGGAATCTGAGTGTTGAGTTGTGTTGAGAGATAGCGAGAGCAACGGCAGAAACATGACGAATAACAAAAGACCAGGCGGCGAATGGGACGTCGAAATGAAAAAATGTGTTTATATCCTACAGCAGTTGATATAGTGTCAACACCTAATGAGATAATGAGCAAGATCTGTTAGCCAACCTGCATTCAGACCATTACAATAGTAATTAAGTAAATCATCAAAGTTTCTGCTATTTTTAATCTTGCTCTATTAAATATCTTCAAAAACTTTCACCACTCGAAAAATATAGCGAAAAATATCACTTAGATAAATTCAACTATTTTTATAATCAAATTAACGTTTTCGTTCCCATAAATTAATTTTATTAGATCATCCAATTGAAAATAACAACATCACATTTTTCCTTAATATAAACCTAAAAATAGTTGCATAAAAATACTATTACTTAAGTATACAAAAATTCAACTTATTAACCTAAGCTATTATTATTATTACACAATAAAACGTACTATCATTTAATCATCAAACCACACAATTAGCTGCTTTGTATTTTTCTTTTTTAATCCTTAAATCTGGCGCACGCGAGCCACAAAGTGTCTTTCACCAAATCGCTTATGACTTTCAGCCATAAACCTGTTGTTTAGCTTTTATTCCAGCAAAGAAGCAGCCTCTTCGGATTTTACAGTGTCGGCGCTTATACGCTTAAGGGTGCAGCCACGACAAGCCGAGACGAGACGAGAGATAGATTCTAAAATCTATATATACTGATTATGAGATTATGGGACAGACCTTCCGGAAGATATATATATATAGATAAGAGAGGATAGTCAAAACTGATGCTATATGGGAGAGGGTGTGGCTCATCTAGACACAGGGTTAACGCGTAATTCCGGAGCCTGACATCACTGCACACAAATACAAGAGTCACACAGAGAGAAAGAGAAAAAAAACAGGACCGGATTACAGATCATGATTCCCCTAGGACAATCTAAAATCCCCTCCCTTAATCTTCACCTTCCCACCTCGTATTTAACAATAATGTAGTAGGCTATACTTAAAATTTTAAACAAAATTTATTACTTAAAAAGTTACAAGAATTTCTATCACAAATACAAAAATTTTACCATAATTTCAAGTCAAAGTTGCAAAATATTGGTATTTGTTCTCGATTACCATAAAAGTGGTAATTTTTCCCCGACTTTTGATAAATTGTTACCATGTTTGTGAGAAGATAATTTTTTTTTCTTTGAATTTTGTTTTTTATAAATTGAAAAAAATGTATAACAATTTTTGAAAAATGTTTCCTTTCGAGGCTAAACAGAAAGAAGAATTCCTCATTGCTTTGCAAATTGTGTTGTCCTAAGTCATAGCCTAGGTTGGCCTAATCGGTAATACAGCACTGGAGTGAAATACAGGAGGGAAAAATAGAGTGAGAGAGAAAGAATATTGTGTTTGGCTGGAGACGCCCTGGGTGGCCTTTGGAAAAACTGGCCGGACCAGACAGCGGGGTCGCAATGACGAAGACGGAGAGACAACGACAATAAAATCTTCAAATAATATTGCGAGCAATAAACCGGGCGGCAAGAGCAACACCGAGGTTCCGACGGTCTGCTTCAAGTGCGTGTTGTCCGAAGCTGTCGAGGTCGGGCCAGCCCCTCGATGCCACGCCATCGGCACTTCGCCGCAGCACCAACCAGTCCCGAACGTCTTAACGCTCTTTCTCCCCCTCGCCAGTTTCTTTGACTCACGGGCAACTCTTTTTTTCGGTACCCTTTGATAGACTTTACGATCCGGTTTGATTCGCTTGGTCACCGTCGCAGGGAGCCACGTGCACTTCTCTTCCTGTTACTTCCCTTGGCCTCTTTTTTGCATCCTCTCATCCCTAACATCATGTCGTCTTTGTCTTCTTCTTCCTCCTCGTGCTCCTCTTCTTCATTTTCTTCCTCTTTGTGCTCTTCTTCGTCCTCTTCATCATCTTCTTCACCTTGTTCTTCATCTACTTCTTCATTTTCGTCTTCAACATCTTCTTCAACATCTTCTTCTTCATCTGCTTCTTCATCTGCTTCTTCATCTGCTTCTTCATCTGGTTCTTCATCTACTTCTTCATCTACTTCTTCATCTGCTTCTTCATCTGCTTCTTCATCTACTTCTTCGTCTTCTTCTTCATCTACTTCTTCATCCACTTCTTCATCCACTTCGTCATCTACTTATTCATCTACTTCTTCATCTACTTCTTCATCTTCTTCTTCATCTACTTCTTCATCTACTTCTTCATCTACTTCTTCATCTACTTCTTCATCTACTTTTCCATCTACTTTTTCATCTACTTCTTCATCTACTTCTTCGTCCGCTTCTTCATCTTCTTCTTCATCTACTTCTTCATCTACTTCTTCGTCTACTTCTTCATCTACATCTTAATCTACTTCTTCATCTACTTCTTTATCTACTTCTTTATCTACTTCTTCACCTACTTCTTCATCTACTTCTTCATCTATTTCTTCATCTACTTCTTCATCTTCTTCTTCATCTTCTTCTTCATCTACTTCTTCATCTACTTCTTCATCTTCTTCTTCATCTACTTCTTCATCTACTTCTTCGTCTACTTCTTCATCTACATCTTAATCTACTTCTTCATCTACTTCTTCATCTACTTCTTCATCTACTTCTTCATCTACTTCTTCATCTACTTCTTCATCTACTTCTTCATCTTCTTCTTCATCTTCTTCTTCATCATCTTCTTCATCGTCTTCTTCATCTTTTTATTCTTCGTCTTCTTCTTCATCATCTTCTTCATCGTCTTCTTCTTCTTCTTCTTCTTCTTCTTCTAGGTCTGTGGTGCACACGCATTCGCTTCGAGGCAGACGCAAAGTCGTTGCTTTGGTCGCTCCGACGAGTATTCCGTACCCCCTGCGCCCCGACGGAGCTACTCTGGGATTACTCTCTCCTGGCACTTGCCAACAATGTGGCGAAGCTTTGATGTGACGTAAAATGGCACGTTAACCAGCTAGCACTACAAGAACCGTGCGTGCGTGCGTGCGTGCGTCTATGCGTTTCTCCACGCTTGGATATGCTTGCTGCATGCTCTTACAACTTTATTCGCAGCTATAAGAGCGAAAGTGTACCCCATATGTAGCCTGAAGTGCGCTCACGCCAACACATGGGATTTAAGACTCTCCCGCGCCCTTCCGTCCACGCAGTTGAATTAACACAAGCAATTAAAGCAATCACAACAAGTAAAACGCGTGAAAATATCATACATTTTACAATTTTCATAAATTACGTAGTGTAAGAAAAAAAAGTTTTGTTAAAATGTTCAAGACATTCTTGAGAAATCCCATAGAAATTTTATTCATCAGCTATTAAAGGAATTAATTTGTCTTCTAAATTCGCTAAATTGAGATTATTGCTATTCTTAAAGATTTCTTGTAGTACTCGTGATAAAAAAATAAACTTTGAATTTAGAGCATAAAAATGCAAAAATGGTAAAATGGTATTCGAATTTTTAAAAAATACAAAAATAATAAAATTATATTAACATTTTTTTAAAATTAAATAAAAAATTAATTTATAAATTATGAAGAATTCTTTTAGTACAAAAATTAATGGTATAAATACGCCGTCAAAATGTAGCTTGCTTTGTGGATAAATTACGATAAATTTTGCGGTTACCTTTCAATGCTTCTCAAGTGTCAAATTCCACCAGTAACGCAAGAGGAATTGGAGAAGGTGTTGGATAGAGTAAGAGACGTAAAAGCAAAGTCGAAGGAAGGAGCATCTGTGAATCGTAGCGGCTTAAGGCAGCAGGAGAGCAACAGCAGCAGCACAGTACTACCACCACGGGGAAAGAACCCGGGCGGCGACGATATATCATGAACCCCCAGAGCGATCGGCGTTGTTGTGAAATATTAATAAGCAAATTAGTTCAGACTTAGTGTGCCCTACCAACACGAAAGCACCGACGTGATGGAAATGGCCGGGAGGCCGCACAAAACAGTCGTATTTCACTTCCCACGCGGCAAGCCGAGTCTCCACGCTGGATCAGACCAAACGATATAGGAATGAAAAGGTATACGCGTGAGGAATCTCCCCAACGTTCTATAATCTTTTCCATCATGATAAACCACGATTACTTCGCCAATACAGAAATACCGACGACTTATTATAAGGCAACAATTGTACATCTTTTAGAAAGATAATTTTTGTTTAATAAGTGCCAAGAATTATTTTGTTTATAATAGACATGAGAGATTAAAGGAATAAAAAAATTAATAGAAGAATGTACGAAATTATTTTTCACAATTTATCGGAAATTTTTTTTAAATTAAAAAAAATGACGTGGTCGCAAATAAATGTCAAATTATATTTAATGAATTTATTTGTATATATAAATATACCAATATAAAATAGATTACAATTATAAAAAGACAATATTGATTATTTAATAATTGATAAGAATTTTTTTTGTCTATACGTACTAAAATATCGTGACAATATAAATATAAATATAAATATAAATATAAATATAAATATAAATATAAATATAAATATAAATATAAATATAAATATAAATATAAATATAAATATAAATATAAATATAAATATAAATATAAATATAAATATAAATATAAATATAAATATAAATATAAATATAAATATAAATATAAATATAAATATAAATATAAATATAAATATAAATATAAATATAAATATAAATATAAATATAAATATAAATATAAATATAAATATAAATATAAATATAAATATAAATATAAATATAAATATAAATATAAATATAAATATAAATATAAATATAAATATAAATATAAATATAAATATAAATATAAATATAAATATAAATATAAATATAAATATAAATATAAATATAAATATAAATATAAATATAAATATAAATATAAATATAAATATAAATATAAATATAAATATAAATATAAATATAAATATAAATATAAATATAAATATAAATATAAATATAAATATAAATATAAATATAAATATAAATATAAATATAAATATAAATATAAATATAAATATAAATATAAATATAAATATAAAAAATAAAAAAATAAAAAAATAAAAAAATAAAAAAATAAAAAAATAAAAAAATAAAAAAAATTCTCGACCCTAAAAAATAGTGTTACAATTTTCTTTACCGACTGACATGCAGAAAGTGATATCCCATCACGTTAAATTACATACAGAACATGTTAAGTACATTCGTCATGTTACTTCTTCTAGGTAACGAAAGATCTTGAAATAAATACAGTGCAACTGCAAGTAAATATTGTTCGATGAGTGTATAACGTCACCAATGAAAATACATACATAGAAGACATAATATACCATGTGCCCAAATGGGTGGCATTGACCCAGGACGAACATAGCTCTAAAATCTTGAAATATATTATTTGGCAGATCTTAAAATGTCACAGACTTCGGACTATTTTCGATAATTCTTGGTGACTATACGTACTATGCATATCGTGACTATGCGACGACAAGCTATACGTACGTTAGCGAGTGACAACGGGAGTTTTCTTGTGTTACTGCTACGTGAACTAAGTGACGTCGAGAGAAGAATTCGACAATTACGTCACGACAGTGTGTAACGGATGATCTAGAAGCTGCAACGAAGGCGTCGCACGACGAACGTAGAATGTGCAGACGTCATCGGGTTAAATGCTTTTCGCACGAGCTCGTGAGAGGGTTCAAGAGCGAGAAAGATACATACAGACACAAACTGAAGAGAGGAGGAAGGTCGACGCCACCGGCGCCTCTTTCTCCACTCGGGCTTTCGACTAGCTCTACGTGCGATAGTCCGTTTCTCGCTTTTCCGAAGTCTCGTGTCTAATATACGTCTACTCGTAAAGCGTTCAATGCCATAGTTAGAATAATCTACTTAGTTCAAGTCAATTGGATTTAGTTGGTTTAAAGTTTATCATTTTCCAAATGCTAAGGAAAAATTCGTTACGGCTACCGGCATAAAAATAATTATGTAAAATTGTGATCATAAATTGACATATCTCAAAAAGTGCCATTTTTTTAGACGCGTTAAGACGAAAAATCTTAGAAAAATTCAAAGAGTTTTTCAGATCTATTTGATACCAAGTTTTTCGACTACACCGAGAGAAAAAATCTCAACGCCAAAGAAATGAGTGGATTGATTTTTTTTTTCATTGATTTCAATGAAATAGTGCATTTGAATTTCAAAGAGAACATTTCATTTCATTGCCTGTAAATAAAGATTTACTTAGTGAGCATATAATAAAGAAACAGTTTTAATGATTTAAAGAGACGTTTTCATTGGTTCAAAGAAACGTTTTCATTGATCTCTCTCTCTCGCACCTAACCTCACTTTTTTGTTTTCCGGTTCTCCCGAACGAACGGCTTCGAGTTTCGAGAAGCCAGAAGCTTAGCCTATTTCTGCCATACTTCCTTACATACTCACAAAATTTGAGCTTTATCTGCCGCGTAGTTCAGGAAAAAATAGGTTTCGAAATTTTGAGGTGGTAAGAAGAAGGTTTCATTGAATCAGAGACGACATCTTTGAAATCGATGAAAAAGGTTCATTGGTTTAAAGAAATATTTCTTCGAATAAATGTCACTACTTTTCATTGAGTTTGAGATCATTCAAAGAAAAGATAGTATTGAAATTCAAGTATTTCATTTCATTAGCAAAGATTTTCGTGAATCAATGAAAGTTTTTCTCTCGGTGCAGTTTGAGCGTAATTATGGCGCTGAAATTCAATTGTACATTTGAAAGATCAAAATTCAACTGTAATTGTACATATCACGTTTATTAATATCAAATTGCAATTTGACATCAGTAAACGTGATTTTAAATTGATCTCAAAATAACTTTGAAATTTTTTAAGATTATTTCGTCTTAACGCATCTCAAAAATGGCACTTTTTGACATATGACGATTTGTGATCCCAATATGACATAATTATTTTTACGCGGGTTACTATTTTGCTTCCTCATAGAGGAAGCTTTATTTTTGTGCGAAAATTTTTCTCAAAATGGGCGAAAACGTCGAGAAAAGTGGTTTAGAGGAAACTTTACATATCTCAAGAACTGCTTTAACTATCGGGCTGAAAATTGGCAGACAAGTGAAGCAAGTCGAGGCCTTTGTTTGTGGTAATTTTCAAAAAAATTCAAAAATATGTTCATATTTTATTTGACTTTGAAATTTTCGAAAAATGTCTGTAGGCTTTCTGGCATCCGCAAATTTTTAGCTATTGAGCTAAATAATTTTTTATGATGAAAGATATGTTATCGGAGGATTAGTATTGAATTTGGAATGAATCTGTAAAGAAGTTCGGTTTTTATGGGATTTTGAATTTTTTCAAAAAATATTCGTTTTGCTCTAACTTACGCAAAATCTCATTAAATCAACTGAAGTTTTCTACAGATGAAAAATAACATTTAGTACTGCTACCTACCAAATTTGGTCGTGATCGGTAAAGCGGTTTGGATTTCACGTGATTTTGAATTTTTCAAAAACTATATAGGTAATGAAAAAAATTGCAAAGTAGAACTTGCATATTGTTTCCTCGTTCATTTTTATTTATTACAAAGCTTCCTCTATGAGAAAGCCAAAAGTAATAAATAGGCTTATTCATAGCAGTGGCTTTGTGAAAAATGAAAATTAATATGCAAAATTCCACTTTGCAACTTTTTTTTTTGGTTAAAGGAGATTTTTTGCTTTGATGGATGAAAAAATCCGTGATTTTGTTAGAATAATCTATTTAGTTGAAGTCAATTGAATTTAGTATGCTTAAAGTCCATAATTTTCCAAGTGCTAAGTAAAAATTTGTTAAGTCTAACTATATTTTGGTTAAAGGAGATTTTTGGCTTTGATAGGTAAAAAAATCCGTGAATTTATTAGAATTTATTGTGCAAAAACTTTTCAACCCAAAATCCTGACATTTTTAATCCTCATTGTAGCTTTTCTTGTAAAGAAAACCGTATTTTTTATTTAAACATAATTTACTTAATTACTTCACCCAGAATAAAAACAAAAAAAACCTATTTTTTTAATAAATAGCGAATTATCAAACTCTGTCAAATCATCTCAGATAAATATTGAAAAACCTCCAAACTATTCAACTAAAAATAAAAATAACTTTCGTATGAAAAAAACGTATGGTGCAGGGCGTTAACCATGTGAGAGACATAAAAAGTCTGCTGCATTAAAATAAAATTTCCAAAGGGCCGGTCGAGCAAAAGAAAAATACCTTTACACCCACAAAAAAAATGCCGACCTTTGATACAAGAGTTCTACTTTTCAATTCCAAGTCTTTGGCCCCGGCGATGGAGACGAAAGGACATATATCCATTTTGTGATGGACATCGACTTAAATTCTATGGTTTACCATAGTACAGTGGCGTATGGATGAGTGAGATGTACTAGACATGAGAGATATGACGAATTGGTAGCATTCAGGGTCACCAATTACGATGTCTCGCACCGAATTGTCGCTGAGAATTTGATTAATCGCGGGACTTCTCCACAAGAGCGAGAGAAATAGAGAAACGTAAAATACACGCTTCACGACGTATATTATACGAGAGAAATGGACGCTAAGTCCTCGGTGAGTTATGACGCGGCTGGCTTATGATGTAACGCGGTCATAAAGTATCCCAGAGGATACGGCAGTCGTCGAGAGAGAGAGAGAGAGAGAAATACACGCTTAAGAGTCACGATATATCCGCACCTACACAGCTAAAACGTCTTTCCTGTTCCATACCTGCAAGCAACAACACATACAAACGGGTTATAACATTTTATTTGAAAAATCAGAGCACGAACTCCCGCGGAAATAATACCACGAGTTAACTCGCGGAACCCAACGTCAATTTATCGAAACAGTTTATACGCCAAAGTCACGATTCATTATTGGCGGATTCAAAGTCAAATGATTCATTGTTCATTGACGTTTATAAACGTCAAAACTTATAGAAGCTATTCAATTTTTTTGGCACATTCACACCGAGAGAAAAAGTTTCATTGATTCACGGAAATCTTTGCCAATGAAATGAAATACTTGAATTTCAATACTATCTTTTCTTTGAATGATCTCCAACTCAATGAAAATTAGTGACATTGATTCGAAGAAACATTTCTTTAAACCAATGAAGCTTTTTTCATTGATTTCAAAGATGTCGTCTCTGATTCAATGAAACCTTCTTCTTACCAGCTCAAAATTTCGAAACCTGTTTTTTCCTGAACTACGCGGCAGATAAAGCTCAAATTTTGTGAGTATGTAAGGAAGTATGGCAGAAATAAGCTAAGCTTCTGGCTTCTCAAAACTCGAAGCCGTTCGTTCGGGAGAACCGAAAAACAAAAATGTGAGGTTAGGTGCGAAAGAGAGATCAATGAAAACGTTTCTTTGAACCAATTAAAACGTCTCTTTAAAACAATGAAACTGTTTCTTTATTATATGCTCACTAAGTAAATCTTTATTTACAGGCAATGAAATGTTCTCTTTGAAATTCAAATGCACTATTTCATTGAAATCAAAGAAATATTTCGTTGAAATCAATGAAAAAAAAAATCAGTCCACCCATTTCTTTGGCGTCAATGAAATCTTTTCTCTCGGTGTAACCTCAACTATTCACGATTAGTTCTCGATTGGATTAGTTAGGTTAACTAATGGATTAGTTAGGTTAACTAATGGATTAGTTAGGTTAACTAATGGATTAGTTAGGTTAACTAATCCAATCGTTGGGACTACCACTCGAATAGTTGGGACTACCATTCGAATTGTCGGTATTACCATTTGAGTTGCTAGGGAAATAGAATAATCGATTGGTTGTGTTAACTCATTTCTTGGTTATGGCAACTAATCTTTTTTTTCCGTGTATCTTTTCTTTGAATGATCTCAAATTCAATGAAAATTAGTGACATTGATTCGAAGAAACATTTCTTTGAACCAATGAAGCTTTTTTATTGATTTCAAAGATGTCGTCTCTGATTCAATGAAACCTTCTTCTTACCAGCTCAAAATTTCGAAACCTATTTTTTCCTGAACTACGCGGCAGATAAAGCTCAAATTTTGTGAGTATGTAAGGAAGTATGGCAGAAATAGGCTAAGCTTATGGCTCCTCGAAACTCGAAGCCGTTCGTTCGGGAGAACCGAAAAACAAAAATGTGAGGTTAGGTGCGAGAGAGAGATCAATGAAAACGTTGCTTTGAACCAATGAAAACGTCTCTTTAAAACAATGAAACTGTTTCTTTATTATATGCTCACTAAGTAAATCTTTATTTACAGGCAATGAAATGTTCTCTTTGAAATTCAAATGCACTATTTCATTGAAATCAAAGAAATATTTCGTTGAAATCAATGAAAAAAAAAATCAATCCACCCATTTCTTTGGCGTCAATGAAATCTTTTCTCTCGGTGTAACCTCAACTATTCACGATTAGTTCTCGATTGGATTAGTTAGGTTAACTAATCCAATCGTTGGGACTACCACTCGAATAGTTGGGACTACCATTCGAATTGTCGGTATTACCATTTGAGTTGCTAGGGAAATAGAATAATCGATTGGTTGTGTTAACTCATTTCTTGGTTATAGCAACTAATCTTTTTTTTCCGTGTATCTTTTCTTTGAATGATCTCAAATTCAATGAAAATTAGTGACATTGATTCGAAGAAACATTTCTTTAAACCAATGAAGCTTTTTCATTGATTTCAAAGATGTCGTCTCTGATTCAATGAAACCTTCTTCTTACCAGCTCAAAATTTCGAAACCTATTTTTTCCTGAACTATGCGGCAGATAAAGCTCAAATTTTGTTAGTATGTAAGGAAGTATGGCAAAAATAGGCTAAGCTTATGGATCCTCTAAACTCGAAGCCGTTCGTTCGGGAGAACCGAAAAACAAAAAAGTGAGGTTAGGTGCGAGAGAGAGATCAATGAAAACATCTCTTTAAAACAATGAAACTGCTTCTTTATTATATGCTCACTAAGTAAATCTTTATTTACAGGCAATGAAATGTTCTCTTTGAAATTCAAATGCACTATTTCATTGAAATCAAAGAAATATTTCGTTAAAAATCAATGAAAAAAAAAAATCAATCCACCCATTTCTTTGGCGTCAATGAAATCTTTTCTCTCGGTGAATGAGAAAATTTAATGCACACAAATGTATAGTTGTTACTTAACCCTTTGCTTCACAATGGGTCACTATGTGATCCACCTGTTTTCACTCAGATTCAAATATTTTTAACTATGTAATTTCTGACAATAATTAATTTATAGAATAATAATAGAATAATTGATTATTCAATAGATATAATAATAATTAATTAATGGAATGTTGAGTGTTCGATTGATAGTCGAAACTAATATTTCGAATTATCGCGCCCAGAACATAGTTTATTCAATTAATTCAACATGACAATTTGTTGGAAATTATTACAACATTATAGATAATTATTAGCATAAAATACAGTTTCACAGACTAATTTAGCATGTAATATTTGCCACTGAACTGCACGCGAGCCAAATAATTACGGTTCAAGACATGACAATTAATTAATTAGAATAATTTAATTAGACATGAATTTACGGAAATCTAATATAAATGTCCGATACAATTGAAAGATCAGCTTATGCACAACTTCCATTTGGTTTTCGTATAAAAGACGCTAAGATAAAGAGAAATACCGAATGTGTAACATCTTAGAATTGGAAGCAATAATTAATTAGAATAATTTAATTAGTTTATAATAATTGAAAATAGGACATAAAAAAATAGCCAGGACGTAAAATTTGCCAATTCTACGTCGTCATTCCTCTAAGTAATAAATTTGTCGCTTTTCTATTAGCTAACACATGTTCCCAAAAAATGTGACACTGTCCATAAAACGCTATGACGCTTTCCAAAATGGCTACAAAAAAAAATGGTTATCGAATTTTCGTCGAATATTTATAAATCGGGTCATTAACGCTCCCGCCTCCTAAAATCTTTACGAACCTTCGACCGGTTATTCGAATAAGGTATAAAAATATTGAAAGCCGTATTGTCACGTCACCAAGTCCATATAAAAATTTTTGTCTAGGCTTTGTTGTGAACTTGGTATTATTTGAGATTTATTATAGTATTACACGTTGGCTTGTAGCACAACAATAACAATAACTATAGCATATAGCTGATAGAGTCTAGCGATCCTTCGGCATCGCAACCGCCGCCGCCGACGTACCTCTATAAAATTAAGTCCCCGAGACGGTCATCGGATGGTGGTGTAGTTGTGCCATTCGCAGTTTGGAATTTAGTCGTGGAGTCATTGTACGTGACGGATGTCTTTGACGGATTGCTCGTAAACCTTGGACCCGTGAAGCTTTGCTTCTTGGAATAAGGAGAAAGCGGAATTGGGTTCTCTACTTGGCGACGCTCGAGGAAGAAGGGCATGGGGCCTGGGGTTCCGATGGTTGTACCAACGATCTCACTCACGGCCCACCCGCCGACAATTTTCGAAGATCCTTAAATCCGGATTATGCCAGGATTACCGATTATTCTCCAAGTAGTATTAACGCGCTTACTCAAATCACCCCCTCGACGAAAAAAAACTCTTGTATGAAAAAAGGGTTGGTGGATTAGCTATTGGAAAAACCATCTGGTTACTCGTTTTTTTTACTGGTTTACTCGGGACCTGATTAATTACAGATGCATGAGAAATTGCGGTAGATCTGGTTACTATTAAGTAACAACTATTTTTTATTTTTATTTTTATTAATTTTTATTTATATTTAATTATTTTTATTTATTTTTATTTATTTTTATTTATTTTTATTTATTTTTATTTATTTTTATTTATTTTTATTTATTTTTATTTATTTTTATTTATTTTTACTTATTTTTATTTATTTTTATTTATTTTTATTTATTTTTATTTATTTTTATTTATTTTTATTTATTTTTATTTATTTTTATTTATTTTTACTTTTTTTTATTTAGTTTTAATTATTTTTATTTATTTTTATCTATTTTTATTTTTATTTATTTTTATTTATTCTTATTTATTTTTACTTTTTTTAAATTTAGTTTTAATTATTTTTAATTATTTTTATTTATTTTTATTTTTATTTATTCTTATTTATTTTTACGTTTTATTTTATTTTGCTCTATTTTTTTATTTAATATTCCTTGGGTTTTTTTTATAGGTCCATTGATGTTATTCATTATTCTTAAATCCGGATTATGCCAAGATTAATTAATTAATATTTTGGTTATTTTTATTTTTATTTATTTTTTTTTTTATTCGCTGAATTCTTCATAAAGTAGATTTAATTGACTAAAAAAAAACAAATGCTGTCAACTCAAATATTTTTTCTTCTTCTACAAGTCCTTCGAATATTCGATTTTAACGTGACTGCCGTACACTCGGTATTCCTTTTTTTTATTTCTTATGAATGTTTTATTTTTATTTTTTTCTCTCTTTTTCATTTAAGCAGTTCGGATGTTTTTGAATATTTCTCTGCGACTGGCTTTCAGTAATTGTTGCGGAATACGAAGTGAAGCTCGTCGTTCGAAGCGGTATTGGGAAGTACAGTAGGTATAGAGGTAGTACGATATGCCGTGCCTGCTAGCAGTTATATCCCTCCCTAGCGAAATGGTACGTACGTGCCTCGAGCGCAAAATACGGAATAATAAGAGAAATATCAAGCCTCTAGTTCACTCGAGGCCAGTCTCAGGGCATATCACGTCGTCCCTCAGCCGACTATTTTGTTGCAATAATGAAAAAGCTACTGTTTTCCTGCCAATTTCAAATGGTTTTACGTGCCTAGTACCTTTGGTGTCTGGGCTCAACAAAATAAGACAAACTAACGAGCAATTGAAACGAATAAAATCAATCCACCATCGATTACCATGAGCATGTCAAAATTAATTATTAAACACTAATTCTTATTATTTTTTCTCCAGCAAATAAAAAGTAATTTTTTTTTGTTAATTGTAAAAATGTATTTTTATTTTAGAAAATATTTTTCATAATTTTTACAGAAAAATTGTAAATTGAGTACTTTTTAAGTTCTGTAAATTCGAAAAATTGACACATTTTTTGTTACTTCTAATATTACAAAATAACGGGGAAAGGGAATAACCTAAATAAAAATATTTTTTATTGCTGTTTTTTTTTTTAAACTGCGTACTATATTCATGTGCATGAGAGGAAAGTCCTTTTTACACTTTATTGTAAAAAAGTCAGGACGATGCGAGGGTGCATAGAACTTGCATGTAATGTTTGTACATACGGCACGCACGGAGTTAATACAGTGTGTAGCGAAAATTGTTGGCCGGGTAACTCATGTTCGTCGAGCGCACGATGAGTCACGGTTACCGTATAACAACATGTACTTTTTTATAACCACGCACTACCGACGAGTCTCTCAGTTGGTCTGTGCCAATAAAAATGTCAGTAATACCGTTGCATTAACACTCGCACGATCTTATCTCATCTCATCGAAATCTGTCGTAGCATGTGTATTTCAGCTCGTGATAATACGAGAGGATGAGTTATTAGAGATATCAATTCAGCGATTGGTTAATCATAATTTTAAAGCTATTTACACTTTTCTGGACAGAAACTAGATTGAAACTAGTAACTGTCTAGCCGGCCTCAAATTTTTGAAGATACGTTAGATAAAAACTATTCAGAAATCCTCAACACTATGAGTCACGATTATCGTATAATAACGCACTACTGATGAGACTCTGAGTTTCTCCAGGCAATTTATTGCAGCTCATGAAATATACTAGAGCATGAGTTATTAGAGATATCAAATTCAGCGACTGGTCATAATTTCAAAGCTAATTACACTTTTCTGGACAGAAACTAGATTGAAACTAGTAACTGTCTAGCCGGCCTCAAATTTCTGGAGATACGCTAGATAAAAACTATTCAGAAATCTTCAACACTATGAGTCACGATTATCGTATAACAACGCACTACCGATGAGACTCTGAGTTTCTCCAGGCAATTTATTACAGCTCATGAAATATACTAGAGCATGAGTTATTAGAGATATCAAATTCAGCGACTGGTCATAATTTCAAAGCTAATTACACTTTTCTGGACAGAAACTAGATTGAAACTAGTAACTGTCTAGCCGGCCTCAAATTTCTGGAGATACGCTAGATAAAAACTATTCAGAAATCCTCAACACTATGAGTCACGATTATCGTATAACAACGCACTACCGATGAGACTCTGAGTTTCTCCAGGAAATTTATTACAGCTCATGAAATATACTAGAACATGACTTATTAGAGATATCAAATTCAGCGACTGGTCATAATTTCAAAGCTAATTACTCTTTTCTGGACAGAAACTAGATTGAAACTAGTAAATGTCTAGCCGGTCTCAAATTTTTGGAAATACGCTAGATAAAAACTATTCAGAAATCCTCAACACTATGAGTCACGATTATCGTATAACAACGCACTACCGATGAGACTCTGAGTTTCTCCAGGAAATTTATTACAGCTCATGAAATATACTAGAACATGAGTTATTAGAGATATCAAATTCAGCGACTGGTCATAATTTCAAAGCTAATTACTCTTTTCTGGACAGAAACTAGATTGAAACTAGTAAATGTCTAGTCGGTCTCAAATTTTTGGAAATACGCTAGATAAAAACTATTCAGAAATCCTCAACACTATGAGTCACGATTATCGTATAACAACGCACTACCGATGAGACTCTGAGTTGGTCTGGGCCAATAAAAATGTCAGTAATACCGTTGCATTAACACTCGCACGATCTTATCTCATCTCATCGAAATCTGTTGTAGCATATGTATTACAGCTCATGAAATATATGAGAGGATGAGTTATTAGAGATATCAAATATCAGGACTCGTGAGATCGTAATATCGTAACGAGGTTCAGATATCAAAACGACTTAAGGAACCCGAGGACTCGAGATATGATTAAAAAAGAAAACGAACTTTGCGAGACGAGAGGGAGAGCTGTAATAGGTGCGAGGGAACGAGATTTGCATATTAAACGCCTCGAGATTTATAACTGGCTGTTGGCGAGACGCTCAGTCCAAGTGGTTGTGCTCGACAGTATAGAGAATAATACTGCGGTGAATATAATTCGTCGAGGGTGTTCCTAACCGACAAGCGTATTCCTATGGCAAAACTGTCTTGTTAACTTAACGGCAATTGCACTAATGATGTCAATTTGCTTTTTTCTGTTAAAAAGAGAAAAAAAACAAATCCTTAACGTACTAAGCGAGATTTGCTATATAAACTTTTGTTCAGAATTTTTATTTTGTACTTTTAACAAAAAGTCTTTATCTACAAAACCCAACAAAAAAATATTTTAACTTTTTTAAAAAATATTAAAATGTTTTACTTTTATTTTGCAAAATATTTTTCTGCAATTTTTACAAGAAAATTAAGTTATTGTAAATTCGGCAATTTTTACGCGACTTTTTTAAAACTTTAAATTGAAATTCAAGATTGTAAATTTACTCGTTTAATAAAATGTTATTTTGTGAATTTAAAAAAAATGATTAAAATGTTGTATTTTTATTTTTCAAAAAAATTTTTCTGGCATTTTTCAAGAAAATTAAGTTAGTGTAAATTCAGCAACGTTAATTTGCTTTTTCAGCAATAAAAATTAACTTGTAACGAGCTTATTCTATATAATGCGAAGTCTATCACAAAATACTTAGGGGTCATTAAATTTAATTACAGGTCAATTTTATTTTCTACGTTTCTGCAATAAATATCGCACAGTAATTTCGGACACGCCATGTAAAGTCATTAGAGGCATTCAATGTAGACTAATAACATTAATTATAAATGTTGACTTCTGCCACCTCGACGTGGATATTTCTTGCCATGACTAGCTAGCAATTAACCCATAATCACCACTTTGGGGTCTATTGACCCTAAAGAATTTCGAGTTTTGTCTTTTTTCCCAGTATATCGATAACTACCGTATTATTTCCTTTTTTGTATTACCATTTGAAAACATAAATTGTCAAAATTGTGTTAATTGTCATAATTAATAATTGTTAACTTTTTTGTAATAATAAATATATAATAAATATAATAAATATATTATATTATATTATATTATATTATATTATATTATATATTATATTATATTATATTATATTATATTATATTATATTATATTATATTATATTATATTATATTATATTATATTATATTATATTATATTATATTATATTATATTATATTATATTATATTATATTATATTATATTATATTATATTATATTATATTATATTATATTATATTATATTATATTATATTATATTATATTATATTATATTATATTATATTATATTATATTATATTATATTATATTATATTATATTATATTATATTATATTATATTATATTATATTATATTATATTATATTATATTATATTATATTATATTATATTATATTATATTATATTATAGATAATAATCATAAATAAAAATAGAAAAAAATGAAAAAAAAAGTGTGTACATATTTTGAAATGAAAAATTAAAAAAATTATAATTCGATGATATTTTGATTAAGCAGATATGGTATTGGCATTGGCTCGTACTTTTAAAAGAAGTATGAGGTGCGTTGCTCAACATTGATTGCTTCTCGACTCCAATCCGAAAGTAATTGATTTTAATCGATCGATCCGATCTTTTGGTCAGCACATTGATGGTGTGAAATATATTATTGCCGCGGATATATCCAGCAGCAGTGAGAGTGTCGCTGGAGAACACGCTGTATATAATCCAGGGGCCTCATTCTATTGATTGGTGATGCCCTCCCGCAGGCTTACCGACTATTGTGCCGACTCGCTCAGAATTCGACAATAATTCAACGCTTAACGTGTAGCGCCCGAAATGACTCTTGACCGTACGCGCGGTTAGGGAGACCAAAAGGGCCAGAGAAACGCGCTGTATAGATCATTCATCACCCCTTGGCTGCCATGGGGCACGGGTGCCTTATATCGCTTCAGCCACCACCAATTTGTGCTCCTATCATCACTGCCCAAATACTTTGCTCCATACCGCCCTTCACCTCTCTTTCATTTTCATTTTGATACACCTGTATACAACGATTTAATGCTATTCTCCTTTAATTTTCAGAGTTGTAAATCCCCATTAATTCATGAGATATAGTTTACAATTTTTTTTGTAATTATGATTTCATAATAATAATATTTTGTGATTATAAAATAGAGTGTAAACATTTGAATAGCTGAAAAAAAATACTAATTTTCGCTTTAATATTGCAAGAAATAGTGGAAAAAATTGAAGAAATAAGTAATGCATTACTTTCTTAATACATTACTTTTTTTCCATTTTTTCTAAAGGATTAACGTGAATTTTTATTGAAAAATAATCATTTTTGCAGTCATTTCAAAGTTTAATCATCGTATTACAATTGCTACATGTTATTATTATAAAATCATAATTATAGAGCTGATCGTATCATCATCATTATTTTTATAAGTATTAGGTTCTTTACAACGCTGATTAATTTCCTGATGCTATTTGAATCATTAATTTTCTTACAACGCAAAAAAAAAAGTAGATCTTTCCACATTGCTTCCTCATTAATTTTCACCTTTCACAAAGCCAAATCTACACGGAGCGAAGGATCTGATACTTTTTACTATATTTCTAGTAAAAAGTATCGTAAATTTCTGGTACAGCGTCACATGACGCCACCTATCAAGATGGACGAGAACTACGAGAATTTTATCACGATATATGGTAAAAATTTCCATGTATATGGTAGAAATTCTTATAGTTTTGTACTTTTCGTCAGGCGCGTTTGATAATTTTTACCATAACGTCTGGTAAATTTTATCAGATCCTTCGCTTCGAGTATGATTAAGTTTATTTATTAATTTTTCCTTCCTCATAGAGGAAGCTTTGGAAAAAATGAAAATTAATGAGAAAACAATGTGCAAAATTCTACTTTGCTACTTTTTTCGTTACCTATATATAGTTCTTGAAAAATTCAAAATCACGTAAAATCCAAACCGTTTTACCGATCACGAAGAAATTTGGTAGGTTGCAACACTGAATGTTATTTTTCAGCTAGAGAAAATTTCAGTTGATTTGTTGAGATTTTACGTGAGTTACAGCAAAATGAATATTTTTTGAAAAATTCAAAATTCCATAAAAATTGAAATTTTTTACCGTTTCATTCCAAATTCAATACCGATTATCCTTTAACATAACTTTATTCATAAAAAATTATTTAGCTCAATAGCTAAATTTTTGAAAAATTCAAAATTCCATAAAAAGCGAAATTTTTTACAGATTCATTCCAAATTCAATACCGATTATCCTTTAACATAACTTTATTCATAAAAAATTATTTAGCTCAATAGCTAAATTTTTGAAAAATTCAAAATTCCATAAAAAGCGAAATTTTTTACAGACTCATTCCAAATTCAATACCGATTATCCTTTAACATAACTTTATTCATAAAAAATTATTTAGCTCAATAGCTAAAAAATTGCGGATGCTAGAGAGTGTACAGACATTTTTCGAAAATTGCAAAGACAAATTAAATTTTAACATATTTTTTAAATTTTTTTGAAAATCACCACAAACAAAAGCGTCGTTTTGCTTGAATTGTATTGAAATTATTTCGATACTGCATTTTTTTTTAAACCTGAGAAACTTTTTATGCGAAAAGCATGTTTTTCCTTTTTTTCTTGTAATGATTTTTTTTTCCTCAGAATCAGATAAATAATTTCAAGTTTCGCGAAGTCCTAAACAAAATCGGTTTAAAAATCTGAAAAACTTCATTAGTAAACGGTTTTCCGAAGGTTTTGGATTTAATAGAAATTCGAATTTTTCTTTATTAATTCTTGACAATCAAAATTTCGTTAGACTTCAGTTCAATCTTTTTTTTTTAAACAGGGTTACAAAATAGAATTTGTCCATGAAGATAATGAGGAAATATTACTTTGCGCTCTTTCTCATTTTAATAAAATAAATAATGTAATAATAAATCAATAATATGCGAATGAAAAAAAAAAACTAAATTAAAAGTATCAATAACATAAAGAGACATAATTACTGCAGGCGAATATAATAAAATCCTCAAACTCAAAGGACGTCGACCCTCTTAATTATAATATAGCCACGAGCGAACAAAAAAAAAATTAAAACTATCAATAACACAAAGAGACATAATTACTCCAGACAAATGTTACAAAATCCTCAAACTCAAAGGACTTCGACCCTCTTAATTATCATATAGCCACGTGCGAATGTCTAGTGTAAGATACACGTGGATAGACAAAACCGTTCGCAATAATAGCACGTCTCTGTCCTAGAAATTGCCTTGTGGCCCGTGTTGTTGGTGGAAAATCCACGACACGACAGTAAGAGCGAAGCTCGCGAAGTCGCGAGCGGTTGATTGATGGACGAGTCGCCATGTTTATAATTAGAGGCCGCCACGTTTCCGGTAGCGAGTGAGAACCTCGACAACCGTCTATCTCAGCGTTATTATCGAATAAGGCGCGAGTTACGAGAGAGAGACAAATTAATTTTCGAAAAGATATTAGTATCCACGTTTGTGGTGCCGTGAACGAGCTTAAGTGCATCACTAAGTGCGGAAGAGTCTCGCCAATCGGATGTGGGTCTTACGCACAGGTGATCGACCATTAAATTTCTTAGTTCTCATAGGAAACATGGGCTAAAAGGTTTCACTGTGTTAACTGCAATAATCCACGTGTGCAGGAAACGCGTGCACGCGATGCGGGCCTATGATGTATATATATATATACAATACATATATATATATATGTACTTTAGCATGTGTCGCGAGGCGCACGTGCGTTTCGTAACCTGCTTCCAATTTGGTCCTTTCGAATGCTCAATGTTCGCGTGTTATATGAGGTACAAGTTGTCGCACGTTATTCTTATTCATTCCGTTTCATCTCGAAACACACACACACACAGCTCTAAAAAACTGGGAATCCGTTAATACACGCGCTCGCGCCGTTGTAGATCTCGTTAGTGGTCACGACAGGGAAATCTTGGTTTTTTTTCAATTGGTTTCACAAAGGACTCGGAAAAATTGGACCTTGGGGCTCCATACGGGATTTACAAAAATCGGGTCTGAGGCCCCGTAAGGAACTTAGAAAAATCTGGCCTTGGGCCCCATAGGGAACTTAGGAAATTCCGGCCTTGGGGCCCCATACGGGATTTAGAAAATTCGGGCCATTCGAGACTTCGAAATTCGGGCCTTAGGGCCCCTAAGGAACTTAGAAAAATCGGGGCTTGAGGCTCCATACGAACCTTCGAAAAATCGGGGCTTTGTACCCCATACGAGATTTAGAAAAATCGGGTCTAAGGCCCCATAAGGAACTTAGAAAAATCGGATCTGGGGCCCCATAGGCGATTTAGAAAAATCGGGCCTTAGGCCTCCATACGACATTTAGAAAATTCGGGCTTTGGGGCCCCATTCGAGACTTAGAAATTCGGGCCTTGGGGCCCCATAAGAGATTTAGAAAAATCGGGTCTAAGGCCCCATAAGGAACTTAGAAAAATCGGGTCTAAGGCCCCATAAGGAACTTAGAAAAATCGGATCTGGGGCCCCATAGGCGATTTAGAAAAATCGGGCCTTAGGGCCCCATACGACATTTAGAAAATTCGGGCTTTGGAGCCCCATTCGAGACTTAGAAATTCGGGCCTTGGGGCCCCATACGAGATTTAGAAAAATCGGGTCTAAGGCCCCATAACGAACTTAGAAAAATCGGATCTGGGGCCCCATAGGCGATTTAGAAAAATCGGGCCTTAGAGCCCCACACGATATTTAGAAAATTCGGGCCTTGCGGCCCCACACGCGACTTAAAAAAATCGGGTCTAAGGCCCCATAAGGAACAGAAAAATCGGATCTGGGATCCCATACGAGACTTGAAAAAATCGGACCTTAGGGCCCCATACGGAATTTAGAAAATTCGGGCCTTGGGGCCCCATATGCGACTTAGAAAAATTGGGCCTTTTGGTCTTATACGGGACTTCGAAAAATCGGGGCTTGGGGCCCCATAAGGGACTTAGAAAAATTCGGGCCTTGGGGCCCCATACGGGATTTAGAAAAATCCAGGCTTTGGGGCCTCATATGCGACTTCGAAAAATCGAGCTTTGGGGCCCTATAAGGAACTTAGAAAAATCCGGGTTTTGGGGATCTTTGGGGGACTTGGAAAAATTCGGGCCAGGTGAAATATAAATGGAGGTACTTGACATGGAATATCCTATATATGGTTTGATTATTGACACGGTGGCGTCGAGATTGTTTTATAATATAGAGAGATGTATGTACTTTTGCATGTGTCGCGAGGCGCACGTGCGTTTCGTAACCTGCTACCAATTTGGTCCTTTCACACGCTCAATGTTCGCGTGTTTATATGTGGTATAAGTTGTCGCACGTTATTCTTATTCATTCCGTTTCATCTCGAAAAACACACGGCTATGAAAACTGAGAATCCGTTAATATACGCGCTCGCGCCGTTGTAGATCTCGTTAGTGGTCACGACAGCGGAATCTTGTTTGTCTCACAGGCTACGAATATATCACGTGGAATATCTCGTCGAGAGCCTTGAACATTGATCGACAGTGTCAATATTTGCACAATTAATTCCTTGACGCGCGGACATAATCGTGGCTCGTTCTATTGAACGGCGATCGTGATTGCTTAAGTAAGCCAGTGAGTGACGCAGGAACTTCACTATAGTTTTTTTTTACTCACTCTATCACATTGGTTTCGCTTTTCGTTGTAAAAGACAAATATACAATTGTCCCGGGAGGAAATTTTACCAATACTAGATTGGGGCTAGCGCTTGGCTAGTTTTTCTAGCCTAACATTTTTCAACATTATTTAACAATTCCAATTACAATTTCAAAGCTAATTAAACTTTTCCGGACAGAAACTAGATTCAAACTAGTAACTGTCTAGCCGGTCGCAAATTTTTTGCGAAACGCTAGATAAAAACTAATCTAATGCGCTAAATTACTTTTTATCTAATTATAAATTATTTATTACTTAAATCAATTAAACTAACAAGTTTAATGCATTTTTTTCATAATCATTTTATACAAATTTTATTTTATTCTAAGTAAATGACTAATCAATTAATTTTCAGGTTATTTCTTAAAAGATTTCTATCATTGAAATGAACCTAAAAAGAATATATTATAATACTAACCAAATGAAGAATATTAAAAAAAAAAGTCGAACAGACAAATGGATTCGAAATTGCTGTCGATAAAACTATAAACTCACCTCGCTTCTGCATAAAGCTGAACAGATCGTCGAGGAATTCCTTTCGTTTTGGATCGTCATTGATCTCGTACAACTGCAACAAACAGATGATAGACAAATGAACGAATGATTAATTCACAGTCTCATTAAGAGAAAACCATAATTACGAAGGGATCGAGACTCTCCCCATTTTTTTCTTTTTCTTTTTTTTCGTACGATGGATCGAGGGATAACGAGGGTCGTCTTCGCGCTATACGCAAGTATAACGCGGAGGAGGAGAGAAGCAGTAGGTACATTATCCTTTCCTTCCACAACCTCAGACAAAATACATATTATACTGTAACGTATACAACAGGCAACTAGGTAAAAGTAAAACGTAACGCGCGCGCGCGAGAGACGCGGTAATAAAAACAGGAGTGAAACGAGCGTGCTCGTAGCGACAGACAGATTAGTTAGGCCCGATTATAAATGATTCCGTTTAACCCGTCGTCTCTCTGCACTGGACCGCGATGGACCAACTTCTTGCCCATTGCGAGTGAGAGAGAAGGAAAATATCGCCCACCAAAGAGTCTCTCTCTCTCTTATTCTCTTTTCAGCCCTTCGGGCGCTCCTGGCCGGGCGTATTATCATATTTGTTATGTATGATGTGCTATATCTAATCTGAAACCCTCTAATTGCTTTTATAATACGATCGTTCCTCTCCTCTTGCTCTTTTGCCTTCTCTGCTGCTGTGGTCTTCCAGCTCTTGTGTATAGCGATTGGTACTAACACTTTTGCCAATGAGAAATCCTCGCCTCGTTCGCGTATCGACGTACGTATCGAAGCTAAACACGATCGATATTGGAGAAGCGATTTTTTACATTTTTGTACCACTTGGACACTTTTTATTTAAGACTTTTTTTCGAAATATGGATTCTTAGGCGAGAATTTGTTAATCGATTGAACGTTGTTAATTTCACATTCATTTATGTCGAATTTTTTTATTAATATTTGGAAAGATTGTTTGAGCGACGTTTTGAAAAATTATCGAAAAGGATCTTTAAGTTGTGAAAGGTATTGAGGTTTTTTTTTCTATATTGAATTTTATATTGAAAATGTTGATTGATTTCATTCGTTTTATTTTTTCGGATTGATTTTGAAATTAATATTCGAGACCAGTGAAGATTTGTATAAAAGTGAAAAATTGATTTTTCGTCAAAAATAATATTGATTTTAAGTACTTTTTTATGTGCGGCGATTTTTTTTTATTTTCAATTTTCTTGTGAGTGGTAATTCAGTTAAATCAGACTCAACAATTATGGAATTTTAACAAACTTTTTTGTGTAAAAAAAAAATATAAATGCACATCACATGAAGTTTGTCTCATTTTTCTGTAAAACAAGAAAACGACAAAATATTTATTGTCAAATTGACAAAACTTCAAACATCTATGGACAACAAAATTTCTATTAAAATTCCAGTAAATTGAAATTTACTTTTTTCTTAAAACAAGAAAAAGACAAAATATTTATTGTCAAATAGACAAAACTCGAAACTTCTATGGACAACAAAATTTTATCAAAATTCCACTAAATTGAAATTAACTTTTTGTTAAAACAACAAAACGATAAAAATTTCTTGACAAAATTTCAAACATTCATGGACAACAAAATTTTATCAAAATTCCACTAAATTGAAATTAACTTTTTGTTAAAACAACAAAACGATAAAAATTTCTTGACAAAATTGCAAAAATTTATGGACAACAAAATTTTATCAAGATTCCACTAAATTGGAATTAATGTTTTGTTTAAACAACAAAACAACAAAAATTAATTGACAAAATTTCAAACATTTATGGACAACAAAATTTTATCAAAATTCCACTAAATTGAAATGAACTTTTTCTTTAACCAACAAAACGACAAAAATTTCTTGACAAAATTTCAAACATGTATGGACAACAAAATTTTATCAAAATTCCACTAAATTGAAATGAACTTTTTGTTTAAACAACAAAATGATAAAAATTTCTTGACAAAATTTCAAACTTTTATGGACAACAAAATTTTATCAAAATTCCACTAAATTGAAATTAACTTTTAATTTAAACAACAAAATGATAAAAATTTCTTAACAAAATTTCAAACATTTATGGACAACAAAATTTTATCAAAATTCCACTAAATTGAAATGAACTTTTTGTTAAAACAACAAAACGATAAAAATTTCTTGACAAAATTTCAAACTTTTATGGACAACGAAATTTTATCAAGATTCCACTAAATTGAAATTAAATTTTTGGTTAAACAACAAAACGATAAAAATTTCTTGACAAAATTTTAAACATTTATGAACAAGAAAATTTTATCAAAATTCCACTAAATTGAAATTAACTTTTTGTTTAAACAACAAAACGACAAAAATTAATTGACAAAATTTCAACCATTTATGGACAACAAAATTTCTATTAAAATTCCACTAAATTGAAATTAACTTTTTGTTTAAACAACAAAACGACAAAAATTAATTGACAGTATTTCAAACATTTATGAACACCAAAATTTTATCAAAATTCCACTAAATTAAAATGAACTTTTTGTTTAAACAACAAAACGACAATAATTTCTATTAAATTTCCATTAAAATCCCGGTAAATTGAAATGAACTCAGTGTCTTAGAAGCGAACATGAAAAGGGAAGCGAGCGGTGACATCGATGCCTTCGGGTGTATCAGGAAAGATCGTCTGGTATCTCGACGATGATGAGTGCGACGGAAGGTCAACGCGCTCCGTTCATTCCTCAGTAGGTATATCATAGACGATTAATTTTTTTCATATATGGGCAACGCCCCCGTGTAAGAGAAATCCATCTAGCGAGCACAGAATACACGAGGAATCGTTGAGCATCAGTGAAGGGGTCATTTGTAACAATTTTCTTTCAGACGTTTTTTTATTTTTTTCCACGTTCCTCTGGGTTTGCGAGGGGAGCGATGAGCTCGTTAGAGAAGGATGAGAAAGGGCAAAGGGGAGGGGGAGG